>LIEC01010270.1:0-33078 GCA_001925005.1 Drosera capensis | reverse complement strand
TTTGCGGCGGTGGCTGCGTTTATTTTGTCCATTGCTTGCTGGATTGATGGGCTTTGTGTATTGGGCTTTGGTTTGATAAATAAGTTGGATTTGTTCCTGAAATGTAGAAAAATAACTGTATTCAATATATTTTTCATCCCAAATGTTAAGTAATAGATGATTGAATTCATATAAAAATGATCTCGATCATTTACTGGCTTAATTGGTTGAATCCTCAGCATTCAATTTTTACTGACTAAAGACAAAAAAGATAGTTGAGAAAATCAATGGTCAAGATTGATTTTCTTTAGCCAATTAGTTAAAAGGTCTCTAGCTCCTTATTACTCATATATATACGAAAATGTGTAGTCAACATAGCTGATTTTATACCATAAAAAAAAAAGATTCCTGGGAAGATTTTGTTCCATAAAATTTTATGTTTCAGAATCTTTCTTTTTATGGTATAAAATCAGTCAATATGATTGATTTTAAATCAGCCTCACAAACCAATGGTTAGCTACTCATTGGCTAAAGCTAGATAAAGTGACTTTAGCTAATTGGTTAAAGTGAATCAAACCAATGGTTAGCTACTCATTGGCTAAAGCTAGATAAAGTGACTTTAGCTAATTGGTTAAAGTGAATCAATGTTAGCCACACATTTGTCTCAGATATCTTTTTTGTCTTCTAGTGGAAAAAAAATTCAATGGTGGTAATTCACCCATTTTTTCAATCAGTGGTTACAATAAACTCATTTTAGCCACATCAAGCCCTATATATGCCAGGAATAGGCTGTTGTAACTATAGCTAAGGTAGCTACATGTTTTTTACATTTATTTAGGTTTAAATTTTGAAATTTAAATTTATTGAAAACTTACGGTTTTTTTCAAATTCAATGTGAAGGTTGCAGCTTTCTTGACTATAGTTACTGCAATCGCATAATCCTCTATTTATGTATGTGGTACGGTGGCGTTGATTTTAAATCAGTCAATAGGCTAATTTTATTAGTTTCAGAAATATATTTGATTTATTTTTCCAATACAAACGATTAGTTATGTATTTTCTTCTTAAACGTTCAAATAAGTCATTTGCATTGATAGAACAAGTCATATGCACTTCTAGAACTAGTTAAACTAGTTAAAATCAGTTAGCAGGTTGATTTAAAATCAACCATGTATATATATATATATAAACGACAAAAAGTGCCTTAAAATAACTTTAAAACACTCAAAAACACATGCAAAAGACTTAAAACACCATAAAATCAATTCAAATCTTTTCAACATACGCAAAAACGAATGAAAAGTTGTAAAAACACCCTTAAACAACCTCAACTAACATGAAAAGACATAGAAACGAATAAAATGAGGTAAAAAAACCATAAAACAATCTCAAATGACTTGAAAACGCAAGAAACTATGAAAATACCTTTGAAATGAACTTAAAACACTCAAAAAGCCTTCCAAACTCTAAAGACACCATAAAAACAACTATAATGATTTGAAAACACAAGAAGTTATTAAAAAAGAGCTTTGAAATGAGTTTAAAACACTCAAAAACATTTCGAAAGAGTAAAAACATCATAAAAAACTCAAATGACTTGAAAACGCAAGAAACTATGAAAAGACCATTGAAATGAGCTTAAAACACTCAAAAAGCCTTTCAAAGACTAAAGACATCATAAAAACAACTCTAATGATTTGAAAATGCAAGAAGCTATATATATAGGGGGATAGAACTAGGGTTAGCTTAATTGGCCTTTATATAACTAGGCCCAACTTAATTACCATAATTAACTTCAACAGTTTTGTTTCTTCTTTCTTTTTATTTCTGTTGCAGGAAGGGTCTACATTCTTGACATGTATAATTCTGAGATATATCCATTTGTGAGTGATCATCTTCTGTTTCGTCATTTATATTATTATGTATAACTATACCAATATTGTGTTCTTGGTCTCTTTTGTTAAGTGACACAGTATCTGTTTCGTATTATACAAGGCCATGGAACTTGTCATTTATCGTACTTGGTAGAGCTTTATCAATATTTTGGTTTTCATTCCCTGGTTTCCAGACTTTTGGTTTACAATATTTTTGGTTAAACACAATTTTATGTTGCCGCTCTTACATCGCTATGATCTTCAGGATTATGAAGCCAAAAGATCCATCAGTCAGAAGGTTGAAGTGCGAGTAAGGGATCAAATATCATCATGATTGTTTCACTTTTGTCCATCTTGATCCAGTTATGACTTGGATTTCTTGCTTTTATAGAGTGGAACATCAACTAGTGACTACTTGAGCAAACTAGATGTAGCCCTTCAGGTATGGCAACGCCTTTGCTCTGTTGTATGTCTATCCAAATCCGGCTGATGTCTGCATTCCTGTATAGTTTAGAAGTTAACTAAGGCGTCTACTTTGTTGAATTTCTACACAGAATTAATTGAGTGCCAAAGGCTTTTACCTATACCGGGGATTGAGAGAAGATGTACACGACCTCATCTCCTGCACTAGTCATAAATTGAAACTAAGACGTGCTTATCTTTAACGTGAGGTTCAGCCTCTAGATGCCAAGATGATTATAAGTGAGATAAAGTCTTGTCACAACTCTTAAGTTAGTGGACTGGGTGGTTACAAAGATCCACTTTTTACGTACTCTTGCAAGACCATAAAGAAGTCTACTAGAAATGATAAGGTGTCTTTCTATGGGGAATTGCATTTATGCCAATGGAACAAAGCCTAAATAAGGAATGGAAATGTTTGGTTACAACCTAGAAGTGACAGATTATTGCTTTCCGCCAGGGGTTTGCTTCTTCTACTCAGTCCCACCCCCCGTCTCCCTCCCTCCTATGTGACTCTGACTGGATGTGTGGGGTCATTAGTTTATGCCGGCTCTCTTGAAGTTTAATACTCCCTCCGTCCCAATTTATTTGAAACATTTTTTTTTTTTTGATCCGCCCCAACATTTTTATCATTTCCTTATTTTATTAATCAATTTATATTAATATAATCAAACTACCTCACCATCTCCTTTCTCTTCCTATCTCATTCTCTGTTCTAAAATCCATTTACATTCCACTACCACTAAAAAAATATACTCTTTCTTCATCAAATTCAGCACACATAAAACTATATGTCGGGTCAAACCGTTTCATATAAATTGGAACGGAGGGAGTATGCATTATGCATTTCCTCATCCATATGAGCCCCTGTGGGCTGCCTTATTTCTTTCTCCCATATTCTGGACAATTGCTTTGAGTTCGAGTCCAAGCAAAACTAGGGCATCATATGAAGCTAACCTTTAGGTTAGGGTCTTTCTTGATTGAGGCCTCCCTTTTAGCCAGACTTTATTTTCATTCTCATGCTGGAGGAAATTGTCAACATGCCTAGAAAGATGATTTTGAGGATTTAGCATAATTTCTTGGACTATTGAAGTGGATAGTTTTTTTTTTTTTTGTATTTTTCCTGTACTTTGTAAACTGTCTTGAGAGTTGTCTTTCTGTACAATCTCTAAGCAGTTAGGACTTAATATCAGTAGTTATAGCAATTTTTAGAATCCGTAGCAAATTTGAACATGATATATATAAAGTCGTAAAGGGGTATGAAGTGTTGGTCACTATCTTGAAGCATTTAAGCATGACTTGTAGGTTGCTGGACATTCATTTGATCCTGAGTTGGTGGTATATAATGCTGGTACCGATACTCTTGATGGAGATCCATTGGGATGTCTAAGGGTAGGCCAACACCCAACCTTCATTTTGCTTCCGATGTGAACTTGTCTTTGAGCTTTTGTATCTTGATCGTTCATTTTATTTCATTTTATTTTATTTTATTTTATCCTATTTTATTTATTTATTTGGGGAATGGGTAATGTGGAATTACTGATATTTTTTAAGCGTCCAGCATTGTGTCAAGTGTGATATTTTTATGTACCAATTGGGACTTGGTTGGAAATGTTTTATCTAGTGCTTGGTGGAATTTCCTTTTTGGTAGGATACTTGGCAAATTCAACTTGGTTCTGGAGATGATGTCCATTTCGGGCTACACGCTTGGCTAGGTAAAATGCTAGATGTTCTAGGGAACTAGGAAAACAAGAGTTCTGATTGATGAGGGTAGTGCCATGCACTTAGTTGGGTAGCAAAGGAACGTTTTAAGGTTTCATGTGAGGGGTATGGAAATGTTTGGGCACTTGTGGATGGGGTATTTAAGGCACAGTGTGCAGTAAACTGTTACCACAGGAAACATGACATAGTATCCCATAGATGCAGTTGAGTCATATAAGTTTTTTTTTCTTTAAGTTAATTTCTTTATTCTTTTTGTTAGATTCATGCACATATCCATATTAATTTTTAGGGAGTACACATTTCAATATATTGTTAGGAAAATCAAATTTTACAACCCGAGTATAGGAATTCAACTCATTCGATCCTACTAGAGGCAGAAGGAACAAGCTATCCATTTGATGGTGGTTCAACAACCAAAAGCCTCAATGCTTCCATTAACATCATTGATTTAGGCTGATGGACGTTGGTAAAAAGGATTATTGATGTGTGTCTCTCCTCCTGAAGATTTGTGGAACAAGCTATCCATTTGATGGTGGTTCAACAACCAAAAGCCTCAATGCTTCCATTAACATCATTGATTTAGGCTGATGGACGTTGGTAAAAAGGATTATTGATGTGTGTCTCTCCTCCTGAAGATTTGTGGAACAAGCTATCCATTTGATGGTGGTTCAACAACCAAAAGCCTCAATGCTTCCATTAACATCATTGATTTAGGCTGATGGACGTTGGTAAAAAGGATTATTGATGTGTGTCTCTCCTCCTGAAGATTTGTGGAATTGTACCCTGAGAAGAGGATTCTTGTCCACTCTCTGCTCCTTTAGGTATCAAGTGAAAGTTCAACGCTCTAGGATCCATTTTGGTGCCGTGTTTACCTCTAACTGAGGAAAATGTCACAGGGTTAGAGGTTCCCCTAAAGAAAGTAATACTGCTCTGATTCCTCACTATTCATGAATTAGCCGGGTTACAGCTTCACGAGCACTCAGGTTTAGCGGAAGCTTCTGTGACTTAGTTTTCTTGATCAATAGCCATGACTATTTGATTATCGCTTATATTTCTGGAAAGATGTGCAATTGGGAATTCCTCTATTTATCTGCAACAAGCCTGACCGGAAGCCCCGAAAAGGCGTGAGGTCGGGCATTCAGCTCATGAAGCAACAAGCAAGAGAGAAAGGATGGAGAAAAACACCAGGTATATGCGATCAAGTGACGAACCGTATAATGCCTTTTGCTGATAGTATAGAAGAAACTTTGCTACGGAGCGTGCAGGACAAACACAAGGTGTCAGGGAGCCTAATGAATGGTGGTGTCAACATAGCTCATGAGCTCTAAGATCGTGTGGTGGTACTTCATAGTGCTGAACAGTGGGAAAATGGATGGCAGATGGGCCATGGAGGCTGGAGAGAATGAGCAATAATGGAAAGGCAAATAATTTCATTCTCTTAGGTGAAATTGTTACCATACAAATTCATTTCAATTCAGCAAAACCAACGTTCGATTCTCTTAAGTTTCTTCTATTTGAGAGCCTGGGACATTCTCGCTGAAACCTGGATTCCATTGTTTACGGTCTTACTGGCCTCTCTAATTTGTTTTTCCGTTTCAGAGGTTTTGTGTTCAATGGTTGTTCAATCCGAGGATACAACGTACAGTGTGTCTGCTTGCTGACATGAATGTTTTTTCTTTTCTTTGTAGATTAGTCCTGATGGTATTATCAATAGGGATGAAAAGGTGTTTGCATTTGCTCGGGAGAAGAATGTACCTCTTGTCATGCTAACATCAGGTACATTTTTACTAGCTGATCTATTTTAAAATTTGTTTAGCTATTTACTTGATACGACAAGCCTTCACGATTCATGATAGCTTTTTACTTGATGTATCCGAGTTGCAGTTAAGCTTTTACTACAAATTTCTTCATTTAGTAGTACCGATGAGCATACCAGTGTAGCATTTCGATGACATGTTTTGTTCGGTAGGTAATAATGAAGCATATTTGATCTAGCACTGATCGCCCTTCCATTTCATGTTTACCTCAGGCGGGTATATGAAGTCCAGCGCTCGGGTTATTGCAGATTCAATTCTTAATCTCTCAAAGAAACAGTTGATTGATGTGAGAGACCGCACTATCCAAAATGTCTCTGGTGGAAAGCATAGTGTTCTGTGAAAGAAGCTATCCACTCATAAGATTCCGAGGGTTTATTCCGAGGGTTTAGTATTCTGAAGAAAGCTCATCCTGTGAGTGGTTCTTGCACGCGAGGAAAGCAGGGATGGTATCGACAAACCGGACTATAAAATGTGATGCGTCATTGTGTTGTGTTTTTGAAGGCCATATCTATTTGTAAATGTGGTGTATATATATACTTGTCCCGACTCTTGCAACCTTTGTGTAGGTCATGGTCTGTATCAACAAACGAGTTACGATGTAAATGTGCTGCATAATAGTGTGTGTAGTTGGTCTTTGACACGCCAGTCACATGATGATAAAATTAGAATAATAATATGTTTATTCATACTCTAATTATATTTTAATTAATTTTAATACTGGTTGTAAAGATTAAACCCACAGGACGGTTGGTGCAGTGTTAAGATTAAATGTAATGATCACGATAAGACCCTATTAAGTTAATGAGATGTAATAACTTTGAGGGGGTTGTTTGTTTTATTAGTTAAACCAAGTAAATAATTTAAATTAAATAAACGTAAATAATTTATTAGTTGAAGGCATTATCGCCCGTTAATCCGTGTTGATGCAAGTTTCCTCAAAGAAAAATATCATGAAACCCTATATGTTGCAGTGGGTATGATGCCAATGATAAACTCTTTTCACTTTCTTTCACAGTGCAAAAATTGTGAATTAAATAAAGATTTATGTGTTTTTTTATATATAATCTGATATCTGTGAGTAAACTGACAAAATAAAATAAAATTGTGTTGCAATTTTGTTTTCAAAATTCTGTGTATTTCAAGACTTGTCCACGAAGAAGACGATTGTGATGAACGAGGAAAGAGATGGATTGTACTACTTGAGCGAGCGCAGAAAATTAGCTTGTTACTGTAGTCACAAAAAAAATTACCTTTAGATTTATGGCATCAGTGTTTATAGGATACCCACGTGAGAGTCGCCTAATAAGTCTTTTAAAAAATATTAATATTTCTTTTGAAAATAACAATTTCTATGGCTCACTTTGTCCTTTAGCCAAATTTGTTAGGAAACCTTTTTCAATTAGTACCAAAAAAAACATTTCTTCTTTTGATTTAATTCATTGTGATATTTGAGGAGAATATTCTACACCGTCTCATAACAGGGCAAGGTATTTCTTAACTATTGTCGATGATCATATTCTACTTTGTTTCGGGTATTTGTATAGTTTGTGTGTTGTAACTTCGCGTAGGAAAACGTGGGCATCTGCTGGAGTAAATCAAAACTTTAAACAAACCTGTGAACCGTATGTTAGATGATTGAACTGAATCCTTCTCCATATTATAATACAAATCCTGTGTTTTGGCAGGGGAGAAAACGATCTTCGCCTCTCACCTAATCCCTATGTTTTCATCTCAAAATCCTCTATATTTTAGCATGTTTTGCTTCGATTGGATCTATTCTTTTGAGATGATTTTGTAGTATTATTGCTCATGATGTTGGTACACACTATAAACCATATTTGCAGAATCGTTTTAGAGGTTCGACATTGCAACAACAAGGTCATTGTGGGGTCAACAAGGGTACAACAGCGGACAGAAACCTAACTATGCTTAACCAGGTGGCCCAGGTCAGGGTTTTAATCAGCATGGTTATGCAACGCCTCCAATCTTCCAGCCAAGTTATGGGACTCAACAGCCTGTGCAAGGTGGATACGGCTCTGGTGCTCCCACTTATTGTAAGGACCCGCTTAAATGATTTGATAGTACTACCTATACCAACAAGATGCACCTTCCTTTTCGGTAGTCCATCACATACACCGGAAAGACTAGTGTGTTGACTGGAATTGGTGACCTCCTGGGAAGTTTCTCAAGGTGTGTGCAAGTGAGGACAAAGCACACGGGAAGGACTAGTGTTGATCTGTGGGGTCAATCCTGAGCCAGAAAAGTTTCTTGGTAACGACCCGGTAACAAGGATGGGCGTTTCTTGGTAACGCCCCGATAGCGAGGATGGGCCGGGGCGTTCATCGATATGGTTTTTGTGGTGATTGACATATTTCGGTAGGCAAATCATGCAAAAATATTTGGTTGTTGAATCTTGATACCCGCGCATGACGAATGGATCAACATGTTATCCTATGTCATAAATAAGGCATGCATAAATAGATTTTATGCAGACATTATGGAGATTTCATGTAGACTTTTTATCACTCGTTTTGGTATAAATAAGTGAAGGACCTTATTGAATTCTCTTGTGTTTGAATGTTTTGAATCCTTTCATTTAAAAAAAAAAAAAGAAGAAGAAGAGATCGAGAGAGAAAGAAATGCGTCCAGGAAAATATTTCCTTCATCTGTTGCTCATAGCGGTGGTGACTCTTGCGCTCTTCGATGTGATAACTAGTCTCGTAGCCTCGTTCCTCGCAGCACCTCATTAACTACATCTGGTGGCAAAATATGTCATGTCATAAGTTATACTAGTCTTAGGTCCTGTATGTTTGATCTTGTACCTTGGTGGATAGGGATTTGATTGTAAGATGATGCCCACGTGCTCTCGAAATAAACTGTATCATATTGGTGCATGAAAAATATTGAATGTGCAAGGAGGCGCCAACCAACTTAGCTAATAACCCACTGGTTTGCTTCACTTGTTCGCTTTCCTTCCGCTATTTCGAGATTATTGGTCTCTTGTTTGAATTGGGTTTGGATTGCTAAACTTCTCTTGGTGGTTGGTGTTGGTTCAGTTTCTAAATTTTGAGGCAAGGAAAATTGTTCTATTATTTCCTCGAAACTCAATTGAATTTCTTGCTAGAACACTTGAGGGCATCTTGAAACTGAATTCTAAGAATCTCATGACAAGGAAAATTCAGTCCTCGTTACATAGAGTCGTTTGACATCCTTGAAAGGATTGGTGAAGTGGCCTATCGGTTGGCATTGTCAGTAGGGTTAGCTGACATTCATATTGTCTTCCATGTGTCTATGTTGAGGAAATATGAACCTTACTCTAAGCACGGGATTCAACATGAGCAAGTGAGACTCGATGAGGATCTATGTTATGAAAAAAGACCAGAGGAAATAGTGGATCACATGGTAAAAAATTACTCAAACAAAGAGAGGTACCATTGATAAGGGTACGATGGACTAACCATATCACACGGGAAGCAACATGAGAGTTGGAAGAGGATATGAGGGATACCCCTACTTATTCTCAAGTAAACTTCCATTCTTTACTTTAATAAAGTTTCGAGGATGAAACTTTTTGAAAGGAGGGAGAGATGTAATATCCTGAAATATTCTAAATAAGGAAGCATATATTTTAAAATATGGTAAGATATCTTTGAGCGAAGCAATAATCCCGCGAAAATCTCAACCGCTTCCATGATTAATTCAATCATGCCTCGATATAAATATTTTCAAAATTTGTTGACCTCACAAGTTTTGACCTAACCTCCGAGGAGAACAGAGACCGTGAAGAGGTAAGTTATCGTCTCTCGTTTTAGTTTTTTTCATCTCGCAACTATGATAATCACTGTTATCGGCCGGATTCCGACAACCCCGACGACACCATTAACCCAAGTGCTCCTGAACTATCGTCGCCGCACACCCATGACCGAAATCGTGTTGCCGCCGCCTAGATTCACAGATCCAGCCCCGACGACCTATATCGGACTTCGGCGACGACGAAAGCAGTGGCCGAGTAAACGTCGACCTCGTCCTCCCCTTCCTCGTGCCTTCCCAACCAGATCTGGCTTGCCTCGACCTTGCTCGGTGCTCCCCAACGCAGGGAACAACCAGAGAAAGCCGAAGCGACCACCCCCGTTAGAACTCAGCAGTTAAGCATGCTTGAGGTGGAGTAATTCTGGGATGGGTGACCTCCTGGGAAGTTTCTCAGGGTGTGTGCAAGTGAGGATAAAGCACACCGGAAGGATTAGTGTTGATCTGTGGGGTCAATCCTGAGCCAGAAAAGTTTCTTGGTAACGACCCGATAGCAAGGATGGGCCGGAGCGTTCATCGATATGGTTGTAGAACAACCTTGCAACCGCGTGCTGGATTCGAAGTCCCGGGTCAGCCGTCTAGCGGGGGAAGGTTATGGGGCTTGTGTATCGTGCTTGAAGTCGCAACGAGGACGTTGCGTTCTTGAAGTGGGGGTGTATGTAAGGACCCGCTTAAATGGTTTGATAGTACTATCTATAGCAATAAGGTGCACCTTCCTTTTCGGTAGCCCATCACTTTAGAACTTCGCAGTTAAGCGTGCTTGACGTGGAGTAATGCTGGGATAGATGACCTCCTGAGAAGTTTCTCGGTGTGTGCAAGTGAGCACAAAACAAACCTCCTGGGAAGTTTCTCTGGGTCTCTGGGTGTGTGTAAGTGAGGACATGGTCTGTGGGGTCAGTCCTAGGCCTGGAAAGTGTTTCTTGGTAACCACCCGATGGCCGGTGGCCGGGGCGTTACACTTATGGACAAACTCAGCCGTCACCCGCTCAGGTTGCAGTTACTCTGACAGACAATGTGACATAATTATCTACTGGATCTGATTCAATTTTGCGGATGGAACAATGGAACATTCTAACACTGAATTTTTTTCGCTGCTGAAGAGTAGAGGATCCTACTTTTGGGTTATTCTAGCTAGGATACTGAGAAACTTTAGAATTTATCTGAGATTTGATCATCTCATGTTTTGACTGGTTCCTGTGAATTGTGAGGATCTCTTTGTTAAAGCTTGTATGCCTCTTCTTTTTGCTGATCTCTCTTATCAACGATTGCTTTCTTGCGGTAGAAGTCCATACAAGTATCGAGTGTCTAGCTGATTTGAGGCAGACTGTATTAGAAATTTGGTGAATTTGTGCTGCAATTAGCTGCTGAAGTTTCATCGACTACTTTGCAATGGTAGAATAGCTGCTGATGTCATAATTTTGTTTGTCTTCACTTTCTAAACTAAATGAAAGATAAAGGAGTGATTAGGTTTTATGTCATGAGATACTTTTCATGAAAGAATCTCCTAAGTTTTGTGGTACTTCCATTTTGCATGGATTGGTTCATGGAGTTGCCTTGTTGATCATCTGGATCATTGAGCATTTCATACATATTTGAATACTACTTCGAGATCTATATTGTTTTGCTGTCGGATTTCAGATTCTCCATGAGCCCTTTTGCTTTTGAGTTGGATCACATCCTCTAGCTAGAACGATATTTATAACATGCCATGCTTCGACATTAGTTGATCATGTGACTTGGTCAAGAGTGATAATGGTTTAGATCCTGAGATCCTCTAATCTGTATAGAACCTTTACCATTCCAACTTGGGCCAGAGCCCCAATCAGATGCAGTATGCTACCTTGAAAATGTTCCTTCTGATCGCATTCTTGATAGGAGCTTGTTTTAGCAGATGTGACTCCCTCTATAACTTGAAGTGAAGCTGGCGAAACTACGAGTCCATGGTTAGGATTTCTTTCTTTTTGATGATTGAAATGAAGTGAAAAACGGGATCGAATAGAATCACAAAATCAAGACCCACAACCAGTAGATAAACACATCTATGCGAAGCGAACCAAAAACCAACAAACCAATAACAGCAACCAAATTAGCGACACCTAGGATGTCGTAACCGTGAAATAACCATCAACAATTCAACACCCTCCCTATACTCCAGTTTCACCGTTGTAAGCATCACCCGGTAACCTTCACCTCCCGAAACATCGACAATTACAACTGCTTTATTCACAAAAACCATGCAGTCCTCACTCTCTAGAAACCAAGAAGCTGCAAGAGAGCTTCCTTCCAATCCTCCAACAGCCTAACACCAGAGCTAACAGGATCTCTCATTCCTGCATTCCCAAACTCTACCCATCAAATAAATACATGAAACATAAGTGTTAACGATCGCCTATGGCCTATCGGCATGTCCGGTCACCATGTGTTTGACCCAAAACTAATGCCTCAAAAGAATCAGGTGCCTGAGTTCGCCTCTTAGTGGAGATCTTACATAATAAACCAAAGTGTTCCTCTCACCCAAGCATCACAAAAATAATGACACCCAAATTTTCCATGTCGGACTGTTCGACCAACCCTCAAAAGATCCTTGACCGAAGCTGGGAAAAACCCGGCCACCACCAGGCTTCACACCATACTACCAGATCAAACCCAAGCCATCAGAGAGCTTCCGCCGAATCCTCCAACAGCCTCAAACAGCTGAATACTTGAGCTAAATGGATATCTTAGGCCTCCATTCCCCACTCTGCTCGCCAATCAAATCCAAGAAACAGAAGTGTTAACATCATCTTTTGTGGATTCTTAAAACAGAATGCATCTCGACAGTGGAAAATTTGCAACGCTTAATTCCGTGTCATTAACGCGAGGCAGTTTAGTACAACCTTTTGACAAAAATCTTACGAGGATGGCCCGTTATTAGCAATACAAAACTAACCTGCTCAATCAATTGCCAACACACTGAGCCACGGATGCATCCTTACAAGTCACAGAAGGGCCGAAATTTTCAGATCAATGGCTGAGAATCCACCCACTTAGGCATTCGGTTCTACTTTTCAACTAACTAATCCCAACATATACCATATATTTGAAACCAAAAGTGTTAGTAATCTATAAAAAAAAAAAAAAAAGCCTATACCAAGCCAAAGTATGCCAAGAATGAAGACCGAAGAAGATCCAGAATCTTTATCATGGTTAATGTGTGGTGGTTATTCGACAAACCCTAGTAGCCGCCTTACAGAAGATTGCTCTTGAATGCGGAAATCATTTTGGGCGAGAGAAGCAGAAAAAAGGCAAGGATTGAACCAAAGAACGTTCTGACTATATACTTGACAGGGTTGTCATTGTCTTGTTCTTTGGTTGGGCTACTTGAGGATGATATTGAAGTTGCCTCCGGTAGCGCTTCTATGACAGCATCAGCAAGATCTTCAATGAAAGTGGTGGTACAATTGAGCGCAGGAACACGACCCCAGTTCTCAATGCCGGAATCCAGAGCTAGCTTCCTGTACTCCATATCTATCTCTTCTAACGTTTCAATGTGCTCGCTAACAAAGCTGCAGATTCAAAAGAGAACAGGATGAGCTCATGTAGGCAAGATAAATAATTTATCGCCCTTCGGCCATGAATATACATAAGCTACAAACAATAACAGCTCTTTTTCCTATTGGTTGGAAACTCTTTTATCAGCGAGGTAAACAATTCACAAGCCTTGTATGTAGCAACTCAGCTCAGGTGCCTCACCTCACAGGGACTGCTAGAAGACTCTTGATTCTTTTTTGACCAAGCTCGACAAGCACTTCATCAGTGTAAGGCTTCAGCCATTGTACTGGTCCGACACGACTCTGATCATTTACAAGATAGTAGAAGAATCAGGCTCAAGTATAAAAGTTCATGACTTCACAAGTTCCAGAAGAAGCAAGAAACAAACCTGATAGGCAAGAGTATGATCGTTTTTTACGCCTCTATCTTTCAACTCCTTCATAATCAAGACGATGCAGTCTCCCATCTGATCTCGGTATGGATCACCTGCCTCCTCAACATAGCTAACTGGCACCCCATGAGCACTGAAGAATATCATAACCTAGACATCCATTTCAGAAATCAAACGTTGGTTTCAAAACCATCTAAACATAGTAAATATAACGCGCTTCTGACAAAGCATAGTATATAGCGCAAGAATGAAATTCACACACCTCATTTGGCCTAGGGAAGTTCTGAACCTCTTTCTCAATCAAGTCTGCCATAGATTTGACGTAACCTTTTCTTTGATACCATGATTGTATGGTAGCCACTGGCAGACTTGATAGATATGTGTCTTCCCTGGATACAAAAATCCCAGAGGTCAGCATAAAGAGAATTTTCAATAGACGATATGAGAAACATGGTCACATGATACTAGGATATACATATTACTCCCTCCGTCCCATTTGCGATCCATGCTACACAGTATGCACAGTTCAAAATGTCCTTTGAGGTGCTCTGTTGTACCACTAAACAACTCAAAGATATATTGTTCTTAGAGTCGGATGGAAGTACACCTCACATTATGGTCAATGTTACAAGACAAATGTGTAAAATGATGTTTGTTCACCCCGTGACACCATTCAATGTCTATCTCAACAAACTCTCTTTGAGTTCACATACCATCTTGCAAAAGTTTTGGACACAGAAAGTAATTGATAAGAGGGAAGATGGGGAGGAGAGAGCATGCACCTGAACATTCTCTGAAGAACTCGGAGACTTGAACCAGTCGTGGATATAGAAAATTGGGGATACAACGGAAGCACAACAAGCTTTGTAAGTTTGTCCCTCTTTATCTGTTAGACAACAAGATAAAATATGTTAACCACATTTGTCCCACCATTTAGGTGAAAATATAGCGACCTAAAAAAAAAAGCATCAAAGACCAAGATGAAAGAGGTGAATAAGGGAAATGATCCATATGCACCATCAAACAACACAGCCCATACGGAAAGGGGGAAAAAATCACAAAATGTGGCATGGTGTCCCCTGAACTAGATCAACTCCACCGTAAACAGGCATCTCGCAGGATCCCTGACCAACAACCATCCATCAAAAAGCTAAATAGGAGATGAACTGTTAAAAAACCAACCTATGCAGGTGGTAAAACTGTGCTTGCCATTTTCATATCAGGAAATAAATAAAACAAGTACTCATTAGAAAATACCGATACTCAAGAAACAGAGCAGAGGGATTCCATAGTGCATATTTTCATGCAAACTTTCTCTTAGCAAGTATAAAACATCTACAACTCTTGAACATGAGAAAAAGCAATTCATCTCACTCCCATTATTTAATTATAAACAGCAGTACAGCACCAAACAAATTGCTTTCTTACATACTCTTGCTAAGATTCACAAGAGTCAGGGCTATGGGAGATACCCACAGCGTTGTCCAATACAGATGCAACGATTGATGATGAATAAAAAAGATACAGAATCCCCACATTTAAGTGTGTCACTATTTCCCATTGAAGAAAAACACTCCATAGTTGGCATGACACGAAACTATGTTTTGTGTAAGTCAGCTTCTCAAATAATGCCCACCATTATCGTTAACTGCTTGCTTGGACACTTAGAATTGGCATTTAAATGTGTTTAATACAGATGCCAGCACAACTTCATATCATTAATTCATAGAGATTGAATCTGGTTTCATTTTGATGTAGTAGTTCAACGGCCTTCCATCACTGAATTTTGTTAGCACAAGAAAATGGAATAAAAGCATAGGATCTAGAAATAATAGGTAACATGTTAACTCGAATCACTCCAACTAATAACAAGTTCCAAGTTCCCACCTCTCATTCTAAAAAAACTAGTACAGCATGCTTATAATTGATGAATAATATATATTTATCATCACCAATAGTAGATTAACATATGGACATGAATGCCACTTACCAACCTAAATTTGTCCATAATTTACAATTGACATGAAGGGGTATCATCCTTAATAAACATTACATATGACAAAAGGTATAGAATAGAAACCTGATGAACTGCATCTTCTGTGAAGGGATGCCAGTACCTCATGCCAACGTACACACTGACATTCTTTTTCTTCGAGTGCAATGCTGTTTTAAGAGCGTCTGCCTACATTGGGCCAAAACTATAAGCGTAAAAAAATAACTCGAGGCAAAGATATTGCGAAGTACAGATTTAAATAAGTAATAGGCGACCATTTAATGTCAAAGGCAGGCAAATCGACCTGCTCATCTGTTATCTTCCTCAATGGAGAGCCTCCCCCAATAGCAGCATAACCTTCCTTGCTTTTAGGAGCTCGGAGCACAGAAATTAATTGTGCCAATGGTCCTTGAAGAAACTGAAATGGCCGCGGGAGGCGAATAATATCCTGTGATAATGCCAGAATCATTATTCCCAATCCTAAACAGCAAGGCACACAATTTTCCAAGTCAATCATATAACACCGCAACTTACTGGATCCGCAAACAAATTATACAAAAAAGGCTGCACGTCATCCAGTGTATCTGGGCCCCCAAGATTTAGAAGCAGTACACCAATCTTTTCCTCGGCAATATGTGACGAAGCTCCCATAGTGCCATTGCCATATGTGAGAACCCCTGAAGAGCAAAATGTTTTTCCAACTACGTCTATGGGTTTAATAGTACTCTTAGGAAAAACTCCATCCACAAAGCTGTTTTTCTCATCAATCGACAGAGAGGATGCAGTAATGCACGGTCGAAATGGATACTGATATGATAATTGTAGGGCTGTATTTCTGTACTTTCCATGAGCTTGGATACGTGAGCATGGTCTGTCAAAGGAGAAAAAGCCAGTACTAAATCAGCACAGTTTCATATTAGCAGTGAATTTAACATACTCATCCAGTCAAGACGTATTTCAAGAACTTCTGGGGGTTTATTGATCATCGTCATTTGGTAAGACGAAGGTTAATACCATATTTACACAATCGTTAAAAAAACCATCGAAATTTTCTGGAGAAAGTCAGAGCCTGTTCAACCAAGGATGTCTTCATTGCTGAAATTCGCTAGAATGGAAATCAAGCATTATCACCCAGAGGACGCAGTCATCAACAATCTTCTTTCAATCAAAGCAAAATGTTATGCAGAATGTGGTTAAACGTAAATCATAAAATATTACGACACTGTTGACGCACCCATAAAGGGGGGAAAAAAAAAAGGCAGACTGACGCAGTCAATCCAATTCCACCATTTTCGGATTTGAAAGCAGCTAATCAAACAATTGCTAGCGTTGGACTCTAGCAAATTATTCTAAACCCAAAAGGTTTCATCAACCTTGAACCAAAAGATTGGAGAACAACTGACAGTCATTAGAATCATTCCCAGGAATCATTGCGAACTGAATCACAAATGGGTTTTGATCAGAAATCATACTTATAATAGGCCCTTCGATTCCGGGCACGGAGATTGAGGCCTGATGATGGCACCGTCGGAGACAACACGGCAGAACCCCCCGCCACCGCATCCATTTTCAACACCTCTGGGTATAACTAACTCCTCAGAAATAGACTAAACCCCCCAAAAAATTCTTGTTCTGCGAATCCAATCAGGCAAAAACACGAGATTATTTACCAAAATCTAGGAGGACGAAGGAAAAAGAAGATGTTTGATTAGGAGAAAGAAGGTTGAATTGAGATGGTCAATGAAAGAGAGGGACGAAATGGCTGGCGTGCGGAAAGTGGTGGAATGTGGAAATATAGGGGAGAGAGAACGATGTATGAAGAGGGGAAAGAGAAGTTGGTATGAAAAGAACGCGTGTTTGTTCAACGATGGTGGCTTTTGGTTTAGTTTAGGCACACCTAACTCATGACGTGGTATTACTTCAACGAAACAAATCAAAAACATTTTAATTCGTGAATTCATGAAAAAATAAGAAATGAGTAAACTGTTGTCAAATAGGTACGAATATTATTTATATCTTCGGGCTGCTGCAACACAACATTTTGATCAAAAAAAAAAATTCCTTGTGCGTTTCTCATTTTTCCCCTAAAACCATACGATGATTTGGAGGAAATGCAGGAATTGAGAGGCTTATCTTCAAATATAAAGAACCCTAATGATGATTTGACGAAAAAGGAGGAGTTCAAAGGGATATCTCCAAGCACTTTGAATTCAGTCCATGAATGAGACTGACCAGACATGGTTACTAAATCGATCTGAACCATGTTCTTCTTCATCTCAAATTCGATTCACCAGTGAGAATTCGATAGCCACTTCTCATAACTTTACACAAGGCTTTTCCCCCTCTTGTTCTTATGGTGTTTGATTAACCTGGTATGTAATTGGTGTGTTGGATTGATGTTGGTTTGATCTTAGTTTATTAGGATATTAATAAGCTAGTTTGAATCTCTTAATCATGTTGATAAAATGCGTTCTAGTTCACTACTAACTAGTTGAGTTTTTTCTGCATAAAGATCCTCTACTCATGGAGGATAAGCTACTTGTCTTGATGTCGCTGGTGAGATAGAAGAGTTTGATGTTGATAATGGGGTTAATCATGACCTTCTTGATACTGTTGGTGGAGAAAATGATGTTGAGGTTGATGGTGTCCATGGAGACGAAGAGAATGACGAGTACAATGATGTGATTCTTAGTAAGAAATTACATGTCTTGCTTCCTCCAAAGATGATTAGGGGTCCTTCTTTCTTTCTGTAATCTTTTAGAATGCTTTTATTCCCAGTTATATGTCCACAACATCTATTGTCTAGGTAGCAGGTTTCACCTTGTTGGTTCTGCAGTAGACCATTGAAAGCTTGTACATGGTACCCACTCGTATGGGTCCTTATTTGTTAGTTTTGGGGATCCACACTTGAATTATTTTTTTGTGTGGAGTCCAACATTCGAATGACTTGTGTCCAGATTTGACACAAGTATAGCAGTAGACCCTTGGTCTTATTGCCCTAGGTGGTCTGATAGTGTTTTTTCACCTCTTTTACTGCATTATGTATGTGCAGACGGGTTTCAGATGTGATTTTTTTCCATGCAGTATTGGAAGTATTGTTCCATACTGAGTAGATTGGTGCATACTGATGCATACTGCTGCATACTGGGATCTATGTGGCTTTTTACTGGTTTTAATCTTATGATTCCAGACCTTCTGCACCTTGTGGTATTCTACACCAGTTCTTGTTGATACTTTGCTCAAGGATTTAACCCTTTGGGTTTGAGCAGTAAAGGCTTTACTCTTCTACTCTCCTTATTCAGCAGAGGCTTTATCCTTCTGCAAACTTTTGCAGAGGTCTGCTTTACCTCTTTCTGATTGGTTGTGACATTATCAATCGCTTTTGAGTGTAAAAGATTATTCAACCAGTCCCTGTACCATAAGCATGTCTTATCATGTTAGGATTGACCCATGTTTAACATCTTTTGCAAGTTCAGGGTCTTTCCATTTCATGTATCTACATGAGCTTGAAACTCAGCATTTCTCTTTATCAGTGTTTTCACTATTGTATTGGGAAGCTTTACCTTCTCATCTAATTCTTTTAACTCATTTTGAGCTACTAACAATGTCACTTGACTTGTTTACAATCTCTTCATATGCTAGATTGCAATTCTCTCTTAGATTTGCAATCAACTCGAGATTTTCTTTATTTTCCCTTGAAAGGGAAATAAAGTTTTCGGAGCTTTCTTGAAGTGTCTCCTTCATTTCCTCTAAGGTAGCATATGAGTTAGAGAAATCAAATACCTGTTGTTTTTCTTCATTCTTTTCAATGAGGCAGAGCTCAGCATTAGAGATTATCTCTTCACTCCAGGTTTTAGCAGCATAGGCCTTTCCTTTTCTTTACTTTCAGAGTTACCTTTCCCATATTCCTTTTTGTTCCTCTTTATAGAAGATTTTTGTGGAGGTCGTCTGTATTGTGCAGCAAAATGTCCTGGCTTTTCACAGTTATAGCAGGCCTTCTTCTCTGCTTCTTTGACCTTTGTTGAGAAGTCCTTCTTGAGAGTTTTCTTCTTGAACAGCTTTCTAAATTTCTTGCCAATCAGTGCAAGTTCTTCTAATATTGATTGTTCACTTACAAACGACGTGTCACTGGTTTCCTCTTTTGCCATGGATCTCAGAATTTTTTCTTGCACTTTAAAGGCTAGAGTTTTCTTCCTAGCTTCATCAATTTGTTTCTTTTGCTCAACTTCTAGGTTATAGGTATGCAACACACCATATGGCTGTGCCAAGGACATCTTGGCAAGATTCATAGACTCCCTTATTGCTGTGGTCTTTATTTCCCAAATCTCAACAAGTGATCTCATGAATTTTAGGTTGGCTTTCTTGCCAAGAGTCTTGAGATTGTTGATGACATTGAACCTCTAATAAAAGCTGGTCAAGTTTTCATCTGACCTCATTGATACCCAATCGTACTGCTGCATCAGGACATCCTTCTTGTTTTTTCTGATTTCATCTATACCTTCATTTCTGAGCATTGGAGCGTCCCATGCTTCCTTTGCAATGGTTGTATGAATCACTATTAAATATATCATCATCAAAAGTTTTGAATATTTGATTTTTTGCCTTTCTGTCCACCCGCACTAGATCCCAGTCCTTTTTTGTCCAAAGGGATTTGGACTTGTCCACTTCGCTGGATGCATCAACTGGATCTGACATCTTTGGCATATAGTCCATCTATAATGATGTCATGCATTCTTTCATCTATTGAATCCTGATGTGCAAACATCCTTAGCTTTCAGTGATTGAATTTGTCAAATGAGCATGCTGATGACTCTTTACTATTAGGGTATTTGGGTACCTATGGAGGAGTCATATTTTCTTTACAAAATAAACTATTAGTAATGATGTGTTTGGATCTGACATCTTTGGCATATAGTCCATCTGTAATGATGTCATGCATTCTTTCATCTATTGAATCCTGATGTGCAAACATCGTTAGCTTCCGGTGATTGAATTTGTCAAATGAGCATGCTAATGGCTCTTTACTATTAGGGTATTTGGGTAGGTATGATCTATTCTTTCCAAAACCAGTTAGGTTTGGAAAGTTAGGCTCTGATACCAATTGCAAAATCCACAGGTACAATCTAGAGGGGGTTGAATACGTTATTTTAAAATATTTCAATGTAATGCAGTGGAACGATAAATTTCAATATACTGATGTTCTTTGCAGACTACTGAAGTGGTCTGCAGCAGAGACTTAAACCTTGAGAGTTTGTCTCTGTTTGGTGTTGTGATTGATTCCTAACAATTCTAAGAGCTTAAAACAAAGAGAACACGTGATTTATACTAGTTCAGACACTCATTATCAACTAATAATTGAGAACTTACTCGAGTCTTCCCTTGAAGATCAGTTTAGTCAATCCAAGAGGTGAGTTCACTATCTTCTTGTTTTTACTTATAAGACAACCCCTTTACAAGCTAGCTAACTTGTCAAAGGCGAAGAACCTAGATTCTTTACAAGCATTTGCAAGTCAATTATTGCCCATGCATGTGTTAGCTGCTTAGTCAAAAATCTCTGTAACAGTCTGTATTTTGGTATCGCATAATGGTCTCCGTCTATGGTCGTCTATTCTGCAGCATATGGGTAAGAGCATTCTTATGACCTCTAATCTAGCAACTGGTGCAAATGTCTCACTATAATCTATACCCTCTTCGTGTGAGTAAACTTTAGTGACTAACCTAGCTTTATTCCTTATTATGATACCATTTTTACACGTCTTATTTTTGAATGCCCATTTCACTCCTATAACTGGATAGTCCTTGGGTTTAGGAACAAATCTTCATACCTTATTTCTTTTGAACTCATTCAGTTCTTCTTGCATGGGTTGAATCCAGTATGGATATCTTAGGGCCTCTTCTGGTTTCTTTGATTCAAATTCTGACAAGAAGCATGCTGACAAACACTCCAATGCCATTCTTCTTCTTGTTCTCATAGAATCCTCCATACTTCCAGTGATATTTTGTGTAGAATGATCATTAGTCCAGTTTTATTTTATGTACTTCATTCAGATTCAGGTTATGCAACTCTATCCTTTGATCTTCTTGTTCTTCTGCTGGTTGAAGCTTTGGTGAGTTAGACTGTGTTGCCACCTCTTCTGATAGTCCTAAATCACCCCTTCCTGGAGATTTTCTGTTCTGACATATGTTTGGACAATATATGATTTCTTCATTAAAGACATTAGCATTTCTAGGGATAGAATATTTTTCTTCAAAAGCAACATGCATAGTTTCCTCAAGCAAAGGATATATTCTTTCTCATCCTTTGGTACGAGTTTTCTGTCATCACTTGGGTCTGCTGTCATGGGAATAAAGGGTCCCTAGATAATGGTTCTAAAGATTCTTCTATTAATAGCATCCATGTACATCCTTATCCTATTTTCCCAGTGATTGAATTGACCAACAGTACATAAGGGAGGACTGACATGCGTGCCAAGGTAAGACATTCTCAAAAACTAGTTAATAACTTCTTTGCGAGAACTAATCAAGCAAAAGAGTGACATTTTTCTCTTCAAAGCTGTAAACCCTAAAGAGACAGACTCTGATACTAATTATTGATCCTAAAAGAAGAAAATCAACCTAAAAGGGGGTTGAACAGATTTATTTTGAATAAACCGATGTATCAGCAGAGTCAAAGAGAAACTCTACTGATTGTTCAGCTTATCTTTGTTGTCTACTGCATTTTGAGTTTTAGGGTATGATGGTAGCTTCTTCACCTGTTTCTTATAATAATCGTTCTCAATTTCAGTTAGATTTGACTAGGTTATAAGAACAATAAATATACAAGAAGAATAAAAACACCAGGTTTATAGTGATTCTTACGATAGAGTTCGAATAAAACTCTGAAGCATATTTCCACTCTTCCCTTAGAAATCAGTGTGATTAAGTAAGAGGTATTCCATTATATGTTGGGTTTTTGGTTGATCCTTACATGACCTTGCTGTGTAGATGATATTGTTTTGTTTATTATCAATTTCTTTTTCGAAGTATACATCAAAGGTGACAGAACGAAGCACATCTCATCAAAGTTCTTCTACACTCATGATCTTCAAAAACATGGATACATATATGTGAATCAAATACGCTCAAGTGATAACTTGGCTGACCAGTTTACAAAATCATTGCCAAGTATAACTATTATGAAGCTTCAAGACAAGATTGAAATATGCAGACTTAAAGGATCTTCTTCAATAAAATTAAAGGATTTTGACTTAAGGGGAGACTATACTCTATTTTCTTCGACCTGATTTTTATCTCACTGAGTTTTTGCAGACAAAGTTTTAACATGACAGTCTCATTTCAGCTATTAGATACATTCAAGGAAGATTGTTGTGGAATACGTATGAATGATATCCATATTTTAATTTTTTGTGTATTTTTTTTATCATTTATTATCACAAGTGGAGCTGCTTATGCAATTTGACATTGTGTATGTATTGTTTAATATTGTTCATATGGATCCGCCACCCTCCATATTAAGAGACTTTCTTTCTCCGTTTGGGGAATAACCGAGCTCTCTTCTCTATATTAAACACGTCACATTTACTATAATAAAAATAAAGAATAAGAAGCAAAGAAGGAGAAAAAAACAATGGGGTGTTTCGTTCCATTTAGTGCTCCCGTCCCATTTTTCGTTTTATAACATAAACCACTTAATTCATGACGTAATCAAGTTGGCAGACTTTCTTGTCATTTTGGGTTAGGCTGTCAGACCGGTCCACCCTCACAAAGTTCACTGTTTGGACTCGAAGGCCCATACAAGATAAACAAACTCATCTCACAACCCAACCCACCCAAACCCAAACCTCCACCATTTATACACCAACTCCCATCTCCGTTTCCCAAACCCTAGCTGCCCCTCACCTCACCGGTCAAATCACCACCTCCACTCACGACTCACAAGGTCTTCTAACACCAACAATGGCGTCGAAATCTACCTTTTTCTTCCAATTGCCCAAATTCCTATTTTTTGATTGGTAAATGCAAAAGGATTGGCATTTCATTCAGACACGGGTGCTCTGTTCCCAATAACGAGTCGCCTTTTGCACGGTGCCTATATCAAGTCTTTGCTGCCTATCACGATAGGACGAAGCTGAGCTTCTCCTCTATAGCTTCTCTCCAAGTTCAAGCAGCTAAACTTAATCCTTTATGATTGATATTGTTTCTATTTGTCATTCTTTTAAAGTTTTTTTGTTTAAATGGATTTTATTAAAAGATTCATCCCGAAGGAATTCTATTTCGGATCACAAAATAGTCCGCAAATCCTGTGATCAATTTTGTTTGATCAAATTTGGATTTTGTAAAATCAAATCCGATGTGTTCTGTGGAGTGGCTCTATAAATTCGAGTCAACAGCGTATGCCGGTCAATGGCAACTCGACTGCCGCTTGGAGCCAATAGGAAACGTAGTCGGAGGAAGATTGCTCGAAACTCGATCATAGTTGTTTCATGCCACAATGACCGACAACAACATCTTCAAATCTGATTCCAGTTATTATATGACTGACCATTATAATTGCCTCTAAGAGTAGCCATATCAATAACATTTTCTTGTGCGTTTCATATTGGCTTAGTTGATTGGCATATAATGAAAACTTTGAGATTGTATGATCTTGGTTTGCCTCTTGAATATCTGGATGGTGCGATCATTCCAGCCATACAGTTCAGACGGGGGCGTATATTCATGATTTATGATTATTTTTCTTAGTCATTGATTTATTTTGAAGTATTTGCTACTTTTTGTGTGGTCAATGATGAGGCTATAACATATAAGAAGATTACAACTTTGTGTTGTGATTTTCGATGAGATGTTCTTGTTACGCTTGGCTTCTGAGATCTAAGGTTATTCTTATTAGCTGCCTTTCAGTCTTTGGTGCTTTCTCCTTGCTTTTCGGCAAGTATATTTTCTCCAACTTAATTTGTTGGCTAAGGCATAGTGTTTGTTTTCTCTCTTTTTGAGAAGTTGGCTGAGGCAGTTACTGTCTCTCAAGTTGTGTTTGTTGAGGCGGAGATGGGTTGACGTTGTTGTGAGTTTTATGATGAAGGAAAGGGATGGATTTGAATAGAAAATGACTTATGTTTATTTTTCGAAAAACAATTTTCGCCTCCCCTCATTTCCACATCTTGTATATTCTGTTCCCTTTTTGCCCTGCCTAGGAGTTCCATTTTGTCCACGAAAAGAGTTTAGGAGTTCTAACACTTATTCAATTTTTATTATATCATTTAAGAAAAGCAAGCTATTTATATAGTTTTTGTACAAATCCAGACACCAACAAAACCACAATACTTGGGTTCATTCTTTGAGTCTAGAGTTAGGGGTTAATATTTTATCAATGATAATAATTGATGTTATATAAGATCAATGAGTATCGAATTTACCTATAAGACCTATTTTGAAAGACCCATATGGGCTTAAACAGCTTGAAAAAATGGTTGTTAGAAAAAGAGTTAGTTCGTGGATTTAATTTTTTTGACTCTAATGATTTCCTATATATAAATCAATTCATTGTATTTTTAACAAGGTAGGACAATTCATGTGAATAATATATATATATTTTTTGTAGTCATTTATTTTTGAGATATATGGATCATGATTTTCGGGGAATGATTTATTTTAGTTTAGACAAATAAATATATGCTTGGGGGATATAATTCTAGGCAAAAGGTAATTTTTTTTTTTCAGTTGTGTTATTTTCATTTTAATTAATTTCATAAAATGATTTTCAAAATAATTTTATTTTTTGAATAAGATAGTGCCTTCTATTGCGAGAATTAAGAGATATATCATGTCATCATTGTAGATTTTTTTTCATTACAATACATAAGATATTATGATGATAGTTCATTCAAGTATGGATCTTAATCATAAACAAATATTTGTATGATGTATTATGTCCATAATCGGGTTATGTAGACATTTTATATTACTCATTCAATTGTTTTGATATTACGACAGTTCAAACAAATTAGATAGATTGTATGATTTTGGGAGGTGTCATCGTGTTGAGGTATAACATTATCTTGTATACTTTTGTCCTATATGTTATAGGTTGTTGTACTCATTTTTTATTAAGGTTTTTTTCGATCCCAACATGTCGAGAAATAGTTATTGAATATGTGGATAATCATTTTGTGCTATCATGATTATCCTTTACCTTCAATTATGATTTGGTGATGGCGACATGGATCGGATGAAGTTAGAGGATGGATTCATAGGTATGCAGTACGCCTTCAATTATGATATGAAATGATGAATACTAATTAATTTGAATGGATTGTTAAGAAAACATTTTGATGGTCATCTAATTCAAGATTATGATGAATGATAAGTCAAGTCAATTTTTTTTAGTGATAAGAAGAAAAAGAGTTTATAAAGGGAAGCTTCCTGATGTTTAGATTGTTTAGTAGATCTCGAGAATGATCTAGCATTTTCGGATCATTTTGACATATATCTAAATCGTTGTATGGTTTGAACCAATCCTAAAAGATCGAACGAGCTATTACAAACAATTTGGCGTGTCAGGTAGGGATCGACATGACACTATGTCGACAACCCGAAATTAAACTATCAACATGCAACCAGAGTCGTTCAACATGCCTTTCATTAGTTGTGTTACGCTTTTGTCACTTCCAAGTGACAGACCCATAAGATCGGTCCATATAGGGGTCGATTCGATGCTACCCTAAGTTAAGTACATGGCAGAGAGCCCAATAGTTCAGTACCTTATTGTAGCCATGGCGGAATGTGGGACGAGTACCCCAAGTTGACCTGATCGACCTTCGATATCAGATTAACCGAGTCGGAGTGGAAGATCTCGGATCCAAAGAAGACCTCATAAATCATATTAATGCTAAGAGGGAAGACATAACAATCCATTTGATCGCTCGATTCGTAAACTACAAACCCCTTGTACCCGATTGATCGATTGGGGCTTAAGTTTCTCAGGTCATCCCACTCCAACTTGATGGACATTTCATTCCCTTGGAACAAAAAATGGAGCAACAATAAATCAAGCGAGGATCCTGCTTAAGAAATGAAAAAAGAGTGTTCATATCGTATATTCCTTTCTCGATCGAGATCAACGAGCAAGTTTCCCATGAAATGTTCTGAATGTCGTAATGTGACACCTATAACGAGACGATCAATCTGAACGATCATGTTCAAAACTATCAGACCTTAATAAATATCCAAGGACCGTCCGACATCATAATATGCAATGTCTTTTCAATCACTCTCTCTGGAGTGGCCCGAGCGTGATTCAATACTCTTACAACTGGATCGGTAGGTTTGTTTGTGAAATTGATTAAACTATTGCATAGGCAATATATAAGGGAACGACTTAGGCTCACATCTAGTTATATGTATTGGATTTTTCATTAATCGGACAAAGATCTTAGATCAAAGATATAGAGATTCAATACCGAGAAGGTCAAAGTTGAAGATCCGATTGATCACAAAATATGCCAAACTTTGATAAATTGTTTGACGAGCAACGATTCTCATATAGCCTCTCAAAGAAGAAATGATGGATATACTTCGATTTTCTAGGCAAGTTGATAAAGCATCCTTCATAATCGACCTTGGGACTTATTGTTATGAGATGATACTATTCAAACTCAAGAATGTCAGTACGATCTACTAACGCCTAATAGATAAGGTATTCAAGTCATTATTGAGGACACATGATGGAGATCTATGGATGATATGTTGACCAAGTCTAAGGAGGTTGACCTTCACGTGTATGACTTGAGCAGGATGTTCGACCACTTGCAGAAAATACAAGATGACACTAAATCCTTTCAAATGCGCCTTCGGTGTGGCATCTAGGAAATTCCTAGGTTACCTGGTCACGCACCGAGTCATTGAAGCAAATCTGCTCAGATCGAAACAATCCTCAAGATGGAACCGCCTAAGACGAGACGAGACCTCCAAAGGCTAACTGGGTGTATTACTATATTAGGTCGGTTCCTTTCCAAAGGAGCCGAACGAACGCTCCTATTCTTCAAGATATTGAGTGGAGTCGAGTCGAAGATAGAATGGGATCAAACATGTTATACTGTCTTTGTCCAGATCAAGGAGTATTTTCAAGAGATCCTAATCCTCAGTCGGTCTCTAGAGGGGGAGTGCCTCTAACTCTATCTTACGACCACTGAAGAGACCGTATCTACTGTTCTCCTATGGATAGAAGTAGGGGCCTAATGATCAATCTACTACATCAATAAAGTTATTGCTCAGTCTTCACTAGCTCAATAAAGATACTTATCTCTGATAATGGAATTCAATTCACCCTCTCAGTCTTCATCGAATTTTGTGAAAAGTTTGGATAGAATAGAGGTTCGCTTCAGTCAAGCACCCCCAGACCAATGAACAAGTTGAAATTGAGAAGATAGAGATAAAAAAATATCTTAGACAAAAAGATTGCCTCAGCGAATGGACTATGGGCTGATGAATTGCCTTTCATCCTATGGTCATATTGAACGACCTCAAAGTGGTCGACCAGGGAGACCCCCTTCGCACTTGAAATGGAAGCATTGGTGCCCGTCGAGCTCCAAACTCCTTCCGAACAGGTCTTGAGTTATGACGAGTGGAAGAACGAACATCTCATAATGGAAGAGCTCGACATGCTAGAATAGAAAAGCGAAGAAGCTCATGTCCGAGCTTGGGCCTTCCAAATACAGATTGTTAAGTACTTTAATGCTAATTTCCGACCTCGCCAACTCAAGGTAGGAGATTTAGTTTTGAGGAAGATTGAATTTGAAGAGGAAAAAATTGGGGGCAAGCTCTTCAAAAATTGGAAAGGATCGTTAAAACTCATCTCAGTCTCGTCACATGGAGCATGCAAGATAGCTCGACCTAATGGACAGGAGCTACCTCGAACCTTCAGTACGGATGACCTCAAGTTTTACTTTGTTTAAGATGGTGGACCTAGTCGGTTCATATCCTGAAGTGATTATGATCGATCCGAATAATGATGTAATACGCTAGACTAAAATTGTCCAGAAGTGATAATTGAATGATCTAAATAAGTCCTGAAGTTACTATGTACTAATCTAGTAAAGTTGAATAAAAGAATAATTTTCTGTAAAATAGAATTATGTGAAAACTGTTAGTGTCTTGACAAACCGACCTCTCTTCGCTATGAAAATGATCGAAATGGTCAATGTCTGAACGAATTGCCAAGATTTGACAGGACAATGACCAAACGAATCGTCCTTGTTGATCCCCTTGCTGAACCCATCGACCTCAGCCTCCTCGGCTCTCTTATCTACGGGCTCTTATTCACATCTTGAGCTTGGTAATAACAGTTGCCTAAGAAACCTACATGCTCGAGAGATCTCGTTCGGCCTCGATCCTCTTCCTCCTCTCCTCTTCCAGCTCGGACCAAAGCACTTGATTCTGCCCTTCAGATTATTGAAGGTTGTAATTCTCAGTGATTAGATCATCCGCGTTGTGAAGAAGGCCAAGGATGCCAATCACATTTTGCAAAACGAAACAAAATGATCAATCGTATAGATAACAATGTAAGAAAAGTAAGGAAGAAGAAGAACTAAGTATCCTATAAGCACTACGAATAACACAACGCTCAAAACTCTCAAATTAGAGTTTCCAACATCTCTTTCACCCGGAAGAATGGCCGGTCAAATGAGATTCAGCGAGCCGTTGGTCACAAGGGGGAGAATCGTGTCCCAAGATCTCTTTCACCCGCTCATAGACTTTTCAACCTCCAAGAGGTTGAGACGACAAGAAAACAACGTGGTCAAGAAAGACTGGTCAATCTAAGGGAACGTTGGCGAGACCAAGTCCCACATTCTCAATCAAGTAAAGTGTCAAAATTATAATCCATATCTACTTATGAGAATCAATAAAATGGAACAACGCAATCGTCTAACCTCCCAAAAGTTGTCCAACCTTGTGGGAATCGTTCGACATCCCAAGTGTTGCCCGACCTCGCATTCAAGACGGACGACCTCAAACAAGCTCACCGATCGAAACAACAGAATCGACCTTGAACCCGATCGGCCTTACCTCTACTAAGCACGTCCTGATAAACTTGGAGATCTGACCTTGGATCCGCACAACCACGGTACCCGATAGGCTTGGGGTACTCGGACTACCGAACTCCTTGACGGTCCAACCTCGCATCACAATCGGATCGATGTCGACTGCTGGTCGAGACGACCTCTAACTAGCAAAGCCAAACTGGGCAGGCCGAACTCACCAAGTTTGATCTCACTTCACGCCACCCCAACGAACTGACGAACCTCATTCCCTAACGATCCCTATCGAATGACGTGGTAGCGCAGTTCGGATGATCGCCGGACGGAACATCGATCTTGGCCGATTTCCTCTCCCATGGTGTCTTGGAATGGTAGGTCGAATATGAATGAAGAGAAATAAAAAGATCACCACTCCTCAATATCTTTTTTATATATATAAGCTTAGTCAAGCCTTGGTCAAAGGAAACTAGGATTTTCAAAGGAAGAAGGTTTGCCAAATATTAGTCAAAGGAAGAACCAAGATTCTCTATTCCATCATAATTTTAGTTAACAATAGTTTTCATAATTTTCATCATTTTCCATAGTTTTGTTTTAGATTGTTTTATATTCAGATAAACGAGTAAAAAGATTACTTTAAAGTTTTAATTTTTTTTCATATCAACTTACTAACAAGAGAAGTGAATTATCTTCATTTTTCTTCATCAATTTATTAGCATAGATAATCAAAAATATTTCTACTTTTTTTAATCCAGTGATTTCTTTTATAATATAACTCATAACAATAGCAGAGACACATTGGGACCAGGGTGGACAATTGACCCCCTGAATTTTCTATAGTTAGTATTTTGGGTAGAGTAATTGTAGTTGTTTTTTTCAGCGCAAATGGGCAGGAATGTGTTTTGTCTTCTCTTAATGCTTATTCGAAGATCACTTTCTATTCAAAGAAAAAAAAAAGGGAACATTGAAACTGCATATATTTTTTCCGTTTCATATTATAAATAATACTTGTCATTTTAAGTTGTTTCAAAATATAAACAACGCTTCTTATTTTAGTAATTTTTTAACAGCAAGATTACTAAATTACCCTCTATATAAATATATCCCTCCAAATTGCACTTTTAAATTTCAAACATCAAAACTCTTTCATTTTGTGGCTGGCAAGATGATTGATTGGTTAGAGCCTCTTCTTTTTGTCGGCCAACACCAACATTTCAAAACTTGAATGTGATTGATGAGGTCATATTGGTAATATCAACCTTATTGAACACAATTATAAATTTGCGTAGAAAATCAACTCATTGTCTATATTATAGAACGGAGGGAGTATTTGATAATCATGGAGAGGTTGATTTGCGATTGTTATCTTTATAATGGTCTCCTTCATTGATTTCTGCATCTCTTGTTTTAAATTCTCGAACAAGGATAGAATCCCTAACGATATGTGTTTTGTTCCATCATCCGGAAGTTGGTCGTAGATTTGAGAATCACTATGAGGTGAACTATTGTTTCTTTTCATGGTTAGTCCTTTGTTTGGGTCGTTATGTTCTGCACTTTCGGGATCGTTTTCTCCACAGTTGTTGTTGGTTTGATTTCGTGTCATTTGTGCCATCTAATCACAGGGCTCCACGGTTGAACTTTATTTTTTTCTAAAAAAATTGTCATCAAATTAAGTAACCTTAACCTTATACATGTTTCAATCTTTTAAAATACTTTATTAAAAATGACTTACATTAGTCCATAATTTTGAAATAAGATATGCTTTAGATGCTTTTTTGATTTATATTTGAAAAAGAGAATTATCATTAGGTCATTTTTTTTCAATTGTTATCAATTAGACATAGTCAAGATTTTTTTTACCAGTTAGTTCACAATCATAATAAATATTATGCACTAATTATATCTAATCATATCCAGTTATATAAGGAAACATATCTGATTTAAAGTCAATTTACAACATTGTAATACTAACTATTCTAATTACAGAAAGGGATGTATATATATATATATATGCATATATATATAATTTTCAATCAAAGACACAATTATTGCAAACAACATCCTCGAAACCCTAGTCGATAGTATGTCCATCCTTGGAACCTATAGTACGTCGCCACCAACAATGCTCCAAAGTAGTGTATTCATAGTTGATGATAAACCAAATATAATACACCCCTTGAGTTGACAACAAAATAATACGTACGTTCCCTCACAACTTCAATATGCCCCTTCTCAATATACAATACATTCACTCACAACAAAATCAAGAAAGACGGTGTAGTCGGAAAGAATCACAGCCACCACGTCTTCCCTCATAACTTCATGGAAAACAGTATGTTTCCTCACAACAAAAGCAAGAAAGATAATGCACTTGGAAAGAATCACAGCCATGACTTCCCTCAAAACTTCAATACCCTTTCTCTTCCTCTTCTCAATATGTCCCCACGACACTGTTATCGAGACCTCAAGATCGGAAACAAAATCCCAGATAATGTTGTATTGATTTCGTCGTCTTCGTCTTCGATCACACCAACGACAATGATAATATCGAATTCCGGAAAGGGTTTTGGCCATTTTGAATTCCGCGAAGCAGTTGACGGCCTCGACGTCGAGAGAAATCACTACTGTCGACGTCTATTCAAAAAGGGCTTTGAGGAGATAGATCGATCGATCGACGTTGGAGAAATTGGAAGATGTTATGCAAGGGCGATGATTGAAGAAGCGGATCTCAATGTGATGGAGGTGGAGACAATTATGAAGATGAAGACAAGATAATGGGTAATTGAATAGATATAATTGGAAAGAATCAAATTTGATATGAGGAAATAAAAAATAAAACTATTCAAAGTAATTAATTGATAATTGATTAAATGGGTGTGATTAAATAGAAAATAAGTTTTAAAAAATAAGTAATTAATAATAAACACTATTTGAAATGATAAACCATAAATTATAAAAGACGAGCTTATTATGTCTTAAAAATTTATGTTGTCGTTTGATAGGAATGTGCAATCCCTCCATTTGTATAGAAATTGATGTAACAAACTCAAATGTATTAATTGTAATATAGTTAGATTGTTTAGGCTAGAAGTCAAGTACGAAGTTGCAGTTGAGGTCAGATGCAGGAGTGCAGACGATTGCAGATGCAGAGGGCTGATGCAGACCACCTGGTGCAGACTTCTATAAAGACTCTAGATGAACAGACAAGATATCTTTATGCAGACAAGATATTGCAGCAGGCTGGATTGCAGTAGAGATGATTGTCAGCATAAGGTCGAAGATTTGAAGTCAGTCAAGTGAAGATTCAAATTAAAGTAGCAACGGCACCAAAACTGGGGATAGTGGAATGCCAGTGTTGAAAATGAGATGGTGACAAACACTAGTGGGAAAGTGACTCTCCAGGAAAAGTGGGTTGTCTACAAGTAAGGTTCGTTCCTTCAGCCATATAAAAGGGAACAGTTGAAGCTCATTGAGG
>LIEC01010269.1:0-29694 GCA_001925005.1 Drosera capensis | reverse complement strand
ACAAACACCACCCAAAACCGTCGCTGCTTAAGGAGAACAAATCCGTCTCCGACGATAATGGCGCTTCCCGCGCCTGGATTCTCTGGTCTCGCGCCGACGCCTCACGTGGCGGCCTCGCCTCGCCTCAGATCCACCAAATCGAGACGGTGGAATTGGGTGGCCTGAGATCTTCCGTCTCACTGGTGGGTTTGGCTCCCCAAGTTCGCTGGAGTACGGATCTGGAGTGGGTGGACGAGATCTATTTACTAGATCCAGGGGTTCTCGTACTCGTGCTAGATCGACAAGATGAGACTGACCGTTGTCTTCCTGTCTTCCTGCCTCGGCCTCGCTGTCCGTCTAGCTATGGTCTTCGCCGATGGATCTCACCGGCTCTGATACCAAATGTTAGTTGAGTCTCAGATCTTTGGTGGGACAAATCCGTCCCTTTTTCTTTGTTTTTCTTATTCAATCTGAGCTACTTATTATCCTTACAAATCTAGCTATTTATAAGGAATGAAACAAGCTATGCTAAACACGTTTTTGTACAAAAACGTGGAGATAAACAGTGGCCGGTGGATGAACAGTAGTCGGCGTTACTATACACGCGTGTATACTGTACACACGTGTTTCGTGTCAAGGTTATTAGCCAACAGTAGCCTGTCTTTTTGCACAAGCCAAGTGACAACTGAATGTCGTGGTCTGATGATATGATCCCACACGAATTTCCACCCTGTGACCTTGTCCCCTTGTCCTGTTAATTTGACATATCCATCTGCTACATTGTAGTCTTCATTCTTTGACAAAGCCATACCTCTGATTTCTTTGATCATATCCCTTACTTTCAGCAAGGTTTTCCATATATAAGATTGATGAGAAGCACTCTCAGCATCCCAGATCCTTGTATCCTTCAAATAAACATCATTGATCCATTTAATCCACAATCGCTGTTTCTCCTGTTCGATGGCCCACACCTGTTTAAACAACAACGCAATGTTCCAGGCTTTTAGGTTCTTAATGCCTAATCCACCTCTTTTCAAGTATGAGCATTATACAGGACTAAGTATGTTTCTGCATCGAAGGATCTGATTGATGATGAAATGAGAATTCTTATAATATTCGGCCCTTGCAGTATGATATACGTTGTGTTCAATCCCATTATAAGTGTTGTTGGACTTCTAATCTTCTGGCTGTCCACCTGATTGAAACTAAAACGATCCCTTGCAGTATGATATACGTTGTGTTCAATCCCAGTATAAGTGTTGTTGGACTTCTAATCTTCTGGCTGTCCACCTGATTGAAACTAAAACGATGTGAAATTGTTATGAGTCAAATATTGTGGTGTAGACTAGGGCTGCAAGGTTAAAAGATTGGACAGTGGAGAGATACTTTGAGGCTGTATTGTAATCTCAAGTGCTGACTATCTGGAACGTTGAAAATCGATGCAGGGTTACATCTCCACCTGCTCAGTCTTTGTACTCTGGTTTGTCAAAGAAGTCACCACCTTGAATTACGCTTCAATTTTTCTGGCCCTGTAGAAAATTATTTTTCTTTAAGCGTGTTGCTCAACTGAATCTGGAACATGTGCTTTGATGAAATCTACTATACTGACACCTAACACAGATTTAGCACCTGACGTGCAAGTCACTTCATACAAGCCACCTTTCGCTGTATGGCTGATCTAGATCGGTTATCCCTGCAGGAGTCGAGCCTCGAGGGTTGCAGTAGCTCTTGTGCCTTCTTCGCACCTGATGATCTTTTCATTCCTGCTATAAGTGCATCTCTAGTTCCCTTCTATTGTGGCAGTCAGAGAATCCAGATATTGCATGATAACATCATACTGAAGCTTCACTGCACTCATCTGAAAGTGCGATTCGGTATCAGTACAAAGTTTGTCGATCATGCTGGACGGCCAAAGTTGAGCTTTGTGGTAGATGGCCCTCCTAAAGTGTGTGATGTTCTTGATGAATGTGATCGAGTTGCTCAGAGGTTGTTCTTGCAGTCCAGTAGTACATCTGATTGGAGGCCTCTCGTCACCAGAAAGAATGGGTACTGGAACTTCCCTACCATTCGAATCCGGTAAGTTCTTCTCTGCCTCATTTTAGCACCTTTGTTAAAACATACAGTAATTCGGCTCTCATTAGTTGTTCATGTTTACTTCACTAATTCATATGTGGTTGGTTCTCTTCTGCAGTATTCCTACTCTTGTGACCGGTGAAGGTGCTTCATACGCGACTGAGATCTACCAGAAAGAGGCGGTTTCTGGTGCTGAACAGAAGCTATCATTTAGCAGATTCCATGCTGCAGAACTTGACGCCTTATTTACACCTGGAAAATTCATCGATGCTTTCATTTCGTTGGATCCATTTGATTATCAGCAGAATGCGGGCATCAGATTAGTAGCGGAGAAGGTGGTTATCAGGCTTCCCTAAGTACCAAAGTGATGTAACAATCAACACCAAGGTTTAATTTCTTGTTCATAACTTTATACCATGCCCCGTGACAGAAAACTATGGTGTAACATTAGTTCGAGGATTAGTTGATTGTATATCAAATGTATCAACTTGGTGTAACTATGGTGTAACTATGTACCGAATCAGATGCACGGTTAACAACTTGTATATCAAATGTATTAAGAAATAATTCCTTTATATATCAATCTCTCATATGATACAAGATTGCCTTACACAAAACATTTTTCTTGGGAAGTATTTAACTCGATTTCATTGCTACATAAAGAAGATTACATCCTCATAACAGTCTCCTATATAACCAACAATCATTCAGATTCTAACCATACTCAAAAACTTTGTTATTGTCTTCTCCACACTAACATTTTCCTGTCTAAAAATTCCAACATTTCTTGCCGCTCAGATCTCATATATAAACCCTGTAGCTACCCGTTATAGCTTTCTTAGTTTTTCCTTTACTTACCCTGATCATCTTCTTCCACCAATCTTTCCAGCTGCTACATTTCATTCTCAACTTTACCCCTTGTAGAACACCCATCATCACTTCTCTAGCAAACGAGCACGAGAAGAACAAATGATTAACTGTTTCAACTCCCCTCGAACACATAGGGCAATCATCCTAATCTGCTACCCATGATCAAAAAGCCACTTCCTTGTTCTCACCTTGCCCAGCATCATCAACCAAGCTATAAAAGCGTATCTGGGATGTATATTTTTATTTCTACCAAATTAAATCATTGAACTCCAGGCTTCTGCATAATAAGGGCTTTATATCCTTCTTTAACAGCATATTCTCCTTTTTTTTCCCATTCATTCAGCTGCTTCATACCACATTTTTCCATCATGGTATCCCTCACTTTCAGCAGCGAGGACCAAATCCACCCTTGTCCTCGTTTCCTCGAGGCATTCCACACATCACTATCTTTCAAATAGCATTCTTCAACCCATTTAATCCTTTACCTGTCACACTTGTTTTCAATTGCCCATATGTTCTTGAATAGAAAGGCTACATTCCGCCTGTTAATTTGTCGAATTCTCAAACCTCCCCTTTTTTTTTTTTTTTTGAATAACAAGCATCATTCCAAATAACCACGACACGATGTGAATTCATAGTACTACAAGTCCATAAGAATAATTTGTTTCTCTTGTCAATTTTATTAGCAACAGATATAAGAAGCAAAAACACCTGAGCTCAATAAGAATGAGTACTCATGAGTATACTCTTAATCAGTTACAATCTGTCAGCATAACTAAGAAATCTAGTGTTTCAGGTTGTGATTTTGGAGATAATTTTATCGATTAAACCTCTGTAAGCATTTACTTCAACCTTTGAGCAGTAAGGGGAATTCCAAGATATCGAACGGGCAATGATCCAAGCTAGACTCCCATTGCATTCTTCAGGACTTGTTTGACATCATTCCTTACCCCCAACAACAAAAATAGCACTCTTACTCAGGTTCACGTACAAGCCACTCTTCATAGCAAATACCTGCATTTCCTCCTTAATAAGACGAAAAGATCCTATATCAGTTTTACAAAATATCATCAAATCATCCCCGAAGTATAGATCAATGATTCTGAACCTTTTGCACGTGAGGTGATTGAGGTGATGCACATCATAATCCATGTTATAAAAACCTCAGGAAACCCCAATAACAAGAACAGTTTCTGCATAAAACCCCATTGAACAGAATCATATGCCTTTCGAATGTCAAATTTCAGCATATACCTCGATGAGATCTGCTTCCTTTCATAACCATACACCACTTCTTGACACAAGAGAACATTATCTGAAATTAGCCTCCCAGCCACGAATGCACTCCGTGAAGAATTAATTAACGATTCAAGAACCAGCTGTAGCCTTGAACATATATATCATTTTCGATATGATGCTGTAAAGTACAATGCAGCAGATGTGGGATGATATTCAACTGGCCCTGATGGATTATCCCCTTTACGGACAAGATGAATGACAGTTGAACTTATTCCTGATAGCATTTTATCAGTCCATAAAAATTTTAAAACAGCTTTGGCAACATCCTCCCCCACTATATCCCAACTTTACGGATAAAATGATGTATAGAATCTGTTAACTCTAACTTTGCCACCTACCGCAGTCTTCGAGGACCGTTGTCTTCATGGACAGTCGCCTCCACCTACAGCCGTCTTCGTGGACCGCCACCTTCATGGACATCCGTCTCCACCTACAGCCGTCTTCGTGGACTGCCGCCTTCGTGGACATCCTCCTCCACCTATAGCCGTTTTCGTGGACCACCGCCTTTGTGGACAGCTGCCTTCGTGGACCCACTCAAAACTGTATATAAATAGATGACTTACGCTTAGAATATGTATCGAACCTGTATATTTCAATCGAATGAAATACTTCACAAAATCTTACTCAAAATCTTACATGGTATCAGAGCGAGATTAACCTTCATTTCGATGTCAAAACCATCAAGCTTTCACCCAGCCCAAGATGGGCCACCACAAACCGATGTAGTCGAAATTCAGTTCATTCCACCGTCATCCCAAACTGATGTCTCTGTCGAATTAAGACGTTCCACTCGGCCCACAAAAACCCATGGATATCTGGCTGATTTTCAATGTTTATCGGTACGTTCATCTCTCAGTCACCTGTTCTCGACGTCTCCAACAGGTACTAAATATCCTACAGAAAAATATTTAGCTTATCACAGATTTTCAGGAAATCATAGGGTTTTTCTCAGCACCATCACTTCAGCGGTCGAACCCTCCAGTTTCTCTGCCGCCTTCCAGCATCCAGAATGGCGAACTGCCATACAGGCCGAACTTCAAGCCCTTCAAGAAAATAACACATGGACTGTTACGTCCTTACCACCACACAAACGGGCCATCGGCTGCAAATGGGTCTATAAAATTAAGTACCAGGCCGACAATAGCATTGAACGGTACAAGACACGACTAGTAGCCAAAGACTTTACCCAACAAGAGGGCATTGATTAAGACTAGACTTTCGCACCTGTCACCAAAGTCATCTCCGTGCGCTGCCTACTTGCCCTTGCCGCCACCAAGGGCTGAGCCCTCCACCAGATGGACGTTAACAATGTTTTTTTGCAGGGTGATCTGGACGAGGAGGTTTATATGCACTTGTCCCCAGGCTACGTGCACCAGGGGCCGAAACATGCCCGGTTGGTCGGCCGACTAAACAAATCCATCTACGATCTAAAGTAGGCATCACGCAATTGGTATGCAAAGTTTTTCGATGCTCTCCAGTCTTTTGGGTTTCGTCAGTCGACTAGTGATCATTCCTTATTCGTTATTAGGTTTACACGTTACCTTCGTAATAATATATGTCGATGATATGATCATTACGGGTAGTGACCCGACACATATTGAGCAGGTCAAGGTCTTTATTCGCTTAAAATTCCGGATTAAAGATCTGGATAAGCTGAAATATTTGTTAGGGATCGAAGTTGCACGTTCGTGTACGGGTATTTTCTTGTCTCAGCGAAAGTACACTCTGGACATTCTGAAGAAGGCCAGCTACCTTGAGACCAAGCCAGTCGATTTTCCTATGGAGCAAAACTTGAAGTTAAATGCGACTCATTGCCCGTCACTCAAGGACCCTGGCATATATCGGCTTCTGATCTATCTGACTATTATTCGGCCTGAGATAACTTTTGCAGTTAACAATCTCAGTGAGTTCATGCACTCACCTCACCAGCCGCACATAGATGCCGTACTCCGGATCCTCCGATACCTCAAGTCTGCGTGTGACAAATGTATTCTTTTACGTACTGACACTACACTTCAGCTTAGTGTCTACTGTGATTTTGATTGGACGTCCTGCCCCATTACCCGTCGGTCAGTTACAGGCTATTGCACATTTTTGGGAGACAGTCCTATCTCCTGGCGCACCAAGAAATAGGACATTATTTTGCGCTCTTCTGTTGAGGCCGAGTACCGGGCCATGGCCGTGGCTACCTGCAAACTTCTCTGGCTCTGGACCCTGTTGGCTCGAGGACAAACTGAACAACAGAAATCATTATTTTCAAAAGAAATATTAATATCTTTTAAAAGACTTATTAGGCGACGCTCAGGTGGATGTCCTGTACGCTAATGTCATAAATCTACAGATAAGTTTTTTGTGGTTGGAGTAACAAGCTAATTTTTTTATTTTGGAGGAAAATTGTGTTTTTTCCCTAGCATAAAAGGCTTTTAAGTAGGATTGTGTTTTTGATTTGTTTTTTATTAAATAGACCCAAGTATATCTAGCATGATCATCCACAATAGTTAAGAAATATCTTGTCCCGCTATGAGAAGGGATAGAATATCCTCCTCAAATATCACAATGAATTAAATCAAAATAAAAAATACTTTATTTGGTACTAATTGGCCGAGTACAGGGCCATGGCCGTGGCTACCTGCGAACTTCTCTGGCTACGGTCTCTGTTGGCTGACATGGAACAATGCACATCCCTAGCCCATGATCCTTTATTGCGACAATCAATCTGCCATCCATATTGTCGCCAACCCTGTGTTTCACGAACGCACCAAACACATTGAGATTGACTGTTATATTGTTCGCGAACGGGTCCAAGCTGGTGATACTCGGATCATGCACATTCGCACCAATGAACAAGAGGCTGATATTTTCACCATGGCTTTGGGCCGGACCCAATTCCTTTATTTGTCTGGCAAATTGGGCGTTTTCGATTTGCACCGCCCACCTTGAGGGGGTGTGTTAACTCTAATTTTGCCACCTACCGTAGCCTTCGAGGACCATCGCCTTCATGGACAGCCGCCTCCACCAACCGCCATCTTCGTGGACAGCCGCCTTCGTGGACCCACTCAAAGCTGTATATAAATAGATGACTTATGCCTAGGATATGTATCGAACTTGTATATTTCAATCGAATGAAATACTCCATAAAATCTTACTCAAAATCTTACAGAATCCGTCTAAACGAGATGCTTTGTCTGTATCTATATCCCATAATGTTCTTTTGACATCATTAGTATCAAAATCCTACATAACAAGAGACTTTTGCCGTTAAGACAATACAAGGCCCTCATAAATAACTCCTTCATCAATCTCGACCTGATAACCATCATTCGATCCCAACAAGGTCTGACAGTACTTCAAGAAAGCTTGCCTGATTTGCTTTTCATCAGTCACCCAGCTTCCTTCTTCACTTATGATACTTGCTATTCTTTTCCTTACCCGTCTACATTTTAGAATACTATAAAAGGATCTTGTATTTTTGTCCATAGCTGAGAACCACAGGTCCTTGGCCATCTGCTTAAGGTAGGCTTGCTCTCTGATTAGTATTTTTTTGTATATAGCTTCATCAGCATTCTTTAACTTCAATTCTAAAAAAACATAAAAATTTTCTCTTCATTTCATAATAACACAAAACTTATCATATAAACAAATAATATATGAAAAATAAGACATACAAAATGATATAAAATTTATAAAACGGATGAAATAATAAATTATAGATTTTAATGTAAGACTAAAAAGATGATTTTACAGGATCGGTAAACAATCGTGACTCACCCAAAAACAATCGGCCCATGGGTCAACCAGAAACCACCCAATACCCATCCATGATCCACCCACTTGGCCCATCCCAAAATATCTCCCCACACCCAAAAAGATCTTTTCAGTGACGTGGCCCATTTCCCATCGCGAAAAAAATATCTCCCCCAAACCCAATCCGACTCGGCCGACCTTTTTTGATTCTCCACTTTTCCCATTTTCTCTCTCCTCCACGTCTCCCCTTTACGCTAACCTGCGCCTCTCTCTCCTCATCTCAGCCCTCGATCTCCACCTCATCAACCGCCCAGATCAAATTAGCACTCACCACTTGCAAAACCAAATAATTCAACTCTTGATCGGAAAAGGGGAAAAAAAAAAGGCGAGTGAAGGCTCCCGTATTGGGTTGTGGCCAACGGCGCTGATGAGGTTGGCTAACGTGTGCGGGACGCGGTGATCGGAGATTTGGGGGTTGATTGGGGAAATTGGATTCTGGGTTTTGTTGGTTGTGTGTTTTGGGTGTGGTTTGTGGTGTCAATTGGGATGTGGGGAGGTTTTGGGGGTTGATTTGGGGTTTTGGGGTTTGAAACCCTAACCCGTTGATTTGGTGGGTTAGGGTTGGCTTTTGGGGGATTTGGATTGATGGGGTTGTGATTTGGGTTTTTGGGTATTTGCTTTTGGGGTGGTTTTGATGGAGGAGAGTGAGATTGGCGGTGGTGGTGGGAAGCATGGTGATCCGTTTATTGATAGGAGTAAAGTGAGGATTTTGTTGTGTGATAATGATACGAGGAGCTCGACGGAGGTTCTTGAGCTGTTGTGCAGGTGTTCTTATCAAGGTAATGATCATTTTTGTTCCCTGGGCATGGTGCTTTTTGTTTGATTGTTGCTCTCTAGTGTGTGATTGTGCGTTCTTCATATTTGATTGAGTTTGGAAGATATCGTTGTGTGAAGGGAATGTTTTGATAGATGTGTAAAGGTTCTTTGCAATAGTTGTCGTTTGCCATCAGCTTGAGGTTTTCATAGAGGTTTTTATTTATGGTATCAGAACTGGCATGACATGAGAACACTAATTCAAAGCCTAGAACCCGTGATTGTGCTTCACGCCCATGAAGGGCTTCAACATGACGGGAAGTGTTAAGGATACTGACAGGAATGTGTCATACAACAAGCTCCTCTTGTCACTTTGTTTAATTAAGGTGGCGGTGGATTACTTTATTGTGCGGAGTACGAAATACTTTGTGAAGGTGGAGACACAACCTTAGTTTTCTTCTAATTTTGGGAAGATGTTTAATTACATGTTTCTGTTGGCTCGGTGATGATCATTAGCTTCTGTTGTCGTTTCTTTTGGTTCCATGGTAGTAAGGACACACATGTTTGAATGAAAATAGATGTGTTTTTTTGTTGTTGTCGCTACTCATTTATTCTTGTTTCAGTTTCCTCTCCGTAGAGACTTCAGGTTAAAGTGAATGAAATATTTGTTGTAAAAGCTTGACAAGGTGGGTGCTATTATGTTGTTTCACTTGTGCATCAGGGGAGTCGAACAACTGAAATTATATTTTTGGATTGAATGTGATCTACAGTTTTAGTGCAAGCAGCTCCTGTGCTGTACTCCTTGCTGCTATTTTTAGATTGTATAATATATATGTTATCGAATGTGATACTGGATTATGAACCTATTTCTAGTCAACGAAAGGATTGCAACTGTTTTGAGTAAGTATCTCTTGCCATCGGGTATATTTTATCTCCAACATCTCCATAATGTCAAAGAAGTCGGCATGTATAGATATGCTATCCTTGTTTAAACTAGGAAGCTGAAAAATCTTGTTCCTTCACCATGTCTCTTCAGCCCATCCAAATTTCCAATAGTTGTATTCTTGGTTTGAGCATGGAACATTTTGATCTTGTACTTCACCAAGTGTCAAGCTTTCTAGTGTTGATGGAGTAATCTTGCTCGCTGAAATCCCAACTGGCATCTAATATGTATATTCTTTTCATTACAGTCACATCTGTAAGATCTGCTAGGCAGGTGATTGATGCTCTTAATGCCGAAGGGTCGGAAATTGATATCATACTTGCCGAAGTTGACCTTCCTATGAAAAAAGGGATGAAGATGCTGAAGTACATCACTCGAGACAAAGAATTGCAGAGAATACCTGTGATCAGTCTGTCTATTCCCTTTTTCCTGGTGTTTTTTAAGACTAGTATAGTTCTTCTTTGGGTTATTGATTGTATAGTTTTGTTTTCTTTCCTGTTTAGTGATGTCGGCTCAGGACGAGGTCTCCATTGTTGTTAAGTGCTTAAGGCTTGGAGCAGCTGACTATCTCGTGAAGCCCTTGAGAACTAATGAGTTGTTGAACCTATGGACTCACATGTGGAGGCGGCGCAGGATGGTATGTATCAGAATAGTTGCCTGCATAACATTTCTCATGAATGTTCTTGTCACTCTCTGAAACTTCATTTCTCATGTCGACACTGTTCCTGTCGTATATGGTCATACATGGGCTTGATCAATTCCGAGTATCTTCTGCTTGTTCTGTTGCCAGCTTGGGCTTGCAGAGAAGAATATCCTCAATTATGAGGTTGACCTGATGGCATCGGATCCCAGTGATGCTAACACAAACAGCACTACCTTGTTCTCTGACGACACAGATGAGAAATCCCGGAAGAGTATGAATCCAGACACGACTCTGCCAACTAATCAGGAAAACGAGGTCAGTGACATCTTGAGCAAGTGTTCAAAATCTTGAATGATTTGTTTGCACGTCATACTCATGACCTGTGAAATATTCTTTTCTCCTTGAAGATATCCTTAGTACTACTTAATACTAGTGATCCAGAATTGATTTTTCCTGAGTGTTGATGAAATACGCTTGGTTTTGTCTGTGTTCGTTTACCTTTGTATTTCGGTTGTTACAGGTGCCAAAGTGCTCATTTATATAGCAAAACAGCGTTGATGTGAAATTATTGTTACTACCTCCATATGAAAATCTTGCGTTATTTGATTTGATTTTTTCCCCCCTTTTCAGCTGAGCTATCCTGATGTAGATCGCATGCATGCCAATTCCTTTAAGCATCAGCCTGATGTGTTGGAAATAAGTGACCGCCAAACAGGCAAGTCTTCAACCTTTCCTTTTGATTTTCTTCTTTTCTTGTAAGTTGCAAATGACTTGCCGAAACATGCAAGCCTACAGGTTATCAGGAATTCTGGTCTCTGAACTAATATGTCAATTATTGGTATATAGGCACCTTGACTCAAATAAGTGTTTTGTGAATACTTAAATTTTCTTTTTGCATTCGCCTTGTGATCTTCTGTTTGTAGCACCTTGATATACTCCAACTTCTTATCGACTTTGCTTTCTTCCATCTAGTTTTTCTCTTGAAAAACTCCTTGGCTTGGTGAACTTTTCAGGTCAATTTACTTCATGTCCGAAGAAGAGTGAGCTGAAGATTGGTGAATCTTCTGCCTTCTTCTCATACACTAAATCGAGCTTGTTCAAATCCAAGTCCAAGTCAATCACCAATGAAAAAGCGACAAGCTCTGTCGTCGTTGACCAAAGCTCTAAAGCATGGCAAGATCCAATGATGAATCAAGTGCTGAGACATGAGCATGGACTTGCATTCGAGTACTTGTCCCAGGGAGATGAGCTGCCAAGCAGCGCCAGCTTCCCTGATTCCAATTCCATGGAAAGATCATGCACTCCTTCTGCCTCGTTCGAGCTTCTCCAGAGCAAATCTAGCGACGAAGGATTGTCTAAGGTGCATATGCATCCAAGGAATGGGACCCAGTTTGATCTTACTGCTGGATTTGCAGCGCATGCTTCTTACCCTTATTATATGCCGCTGGGAGTGATGAACCCTGCCATGATGACCCATCCAGAAATGTATCAGAATAACAATCCGCAGGACCTGCGAAGTCATGGTGCAACAGCGGCGCTGCCTCAATTTAACCCTTTTCCACACTGCCCGCCTCCTCATGTGCCCGGAATGACACCTTTCCCATATTACCCGATGGGAATGTGTCTTCCACCGGGCCAGATGCCTACGGCTAACCAATGGCGATCTCTTGGAAGCTCAAACACTGATGAAACGAAACTGAAAAAGGTTGATCGAAGGGAGGCAGCTTTGATCAAGTTCCGGCAGAAAAGGAAAGAGCGTTGTTTCGACAAGAAAATAAGGTATGTGAACCGCAAGAAACTGGCAGAGAGGAGACCCCGTATGAGGGGGCAGTTTGTTAGGAAGGTTAATGGAATCACAGTGGATCTCAATGGTGAACCTACAGCGGATCCAGATGCGGATGAAGAAGAAGAGGACGATGATGACCCCGCATCCAGGGATTCCTCTCCCGAAGATGATGCTTCGTGACACAAGAACTCGGTATGATTTACTCTAAGCTAACGTTGTTGGACAAAGGTACTACATATTCTCTCCAAGATTTGGACAGCACGTCAGACGTATATCGGATGTTTACTTTGAGCTTGTTCACTCGGCCGTGGGCATGACTGATTTTCTCATACCATACTGCCTGGTCGTTCAGAAACATTGTTCTACTGTGAAGATTGCCGATGCTGGTATGCACTATTGGGTTGCTAGCAATGCTTCTCAGGAGTTCGCCTCATTGGAAGAAGTAGTGCACTTGTGGTTCACCAGGGAGAGATCTTTCAACTTCCTGAGCAGAACGCAATGTATACTTTAATTGCTGTGTATTTTTAGATGTATGATAATCTAGTTCATTTATTGGATGAACATGGTCACAGATGCTAATAATAATCAAGAGTTACCCTGGCTTGCTTTGGCTCCATAAGAGCTTCACTCCAGTAATCGGCTTCAAAAAATATCCGAAACCTTCGAACCAAAAAAACGAATTTCATATGGTTGATTTGATTTTTGTTAAAAATTTGGTTTCCGTTTTAGAATTAAAAAAAAATTCGGTAATTTAGTTAGTCGAATCAATAAAAAATTATCATTATTATTAATTGTTGTTATTTACCTTTATATCTTTTTATATTATGATTTGTGTAACAAAAAATGTTTATAAGGTACACCAAAAATTCTATTATTGTTCAGATAAAGCATTTATAACTTAGTTTTCATTTTTTATATTTTGAAACTCGTTTTTAAATATTTTTTCCTTAAAAAATGCTATTTTTTATCCTTTAAAAATTCGATAAAAATTCGAAATCGAACCGTACTTTGATTAATCGAAACAAAAATAACCAATATAATTTAGTTTAATTTTTAATTTTTAAAAAAATTGAATTAAATTCAATTAACCAAACCAAAAAAAATTTCAATTTTTATCGAATTCTCACCCCCCAAACTCTAGTGTCACTATTGCTTAACATCGCTTAGGTGCTTACGTTGACTTGTTTGGTGAAGATGGCATTAGTGTTTTCTTGGTTTAGCTCGACGACTACTCTAAAATACCCCCTTTCGACCCACAATAACTATTCCATTCTGAAATACTTAAAACAAATTTACATAATCAACAGAAATAAAATTCTATGCATACATAATTGATATGAAAATTTTGTAATAATAATATGTTATGCAAGATAAAAAGTCTATTTTATCAGATATCTCTGAAATCAAAAAAAATTACAGATGTTTTATTTATCATCAAATCATGATAAATACTTAAAAAATAATTAAAAAAATTACGAGAGCCAATAAAAAAAAATATAATATCTGGGTAACATAACAAGATCTCGGAGATTGCACCTCCTTTCATTGAGAATTAATGAATCCTAGTATGGTAGTAAAAGGGAGCCAATCATCAAACGTATATCCAATCAAAGCATGACTCCAATATTGCCTTTGATCCATCACATCATCCAGAGAAATATCCACCTCCTCATCTATGCATTCAGCATAAGACAACCCTCATTCCCCGTTGAATATCCCTGCTATTAATCACAAAATGTTCCTCAGGGCCAACCACTACCTGGACGAAGGATTTAAAATCATTTTTCAACAATCCTTCCACCGCCGTCAAAATATCTTTCTTCTTCGTGTCAGTCATCTCAACCTCATCAGCCCAAGAGGATTTCTTAGGTACATCATCAAGTCTCCCCATAGAAGAAGACATATCAACATCCTTTCCGTTCTCAACCGCCTCAACAGAATCAGCCTGCTTCATCTTCTGTAACTTCTTTGATTTCGACTTCGAATCCGCAGTTTTATTTTGAGCCAACCCTAATTCCTATAGCTTTCTGGAGACCAACTCAACCCTAATCTTACACGAATGACCACGGTTCCCCATCCTTCCAAGAATAGATGAGAGCCGTCGAGACGCCCCCAGCCCCCCTCCTCTATCACCCTATAATCCGTGATTTTAATGAGTGTTAAAATCATGATTTTGTGTTTTTCTCTAGAACTTAAAGGAGGATCTTTTGTCCTGTTTCAAAGCTAAGGGAGCTTTGTGTCTTCGACCAACCCTGGGGGTTTTGTTTTGATACGCAACTGATTTCCTGAAATTTTGTTTTGTTTTGTTTTGATAATTAATAAATCCAAATAGAAAAATGTTAGATTTAATCTATAAATCTTTATATGTGATTTTTATTAATTATTGTCAAATTAAATCGGGTAAATTAATTGATCCATCAATTGAGATATACTTATTTTTATTTTAGTTTAAATGAACCTAATTAGTGTGAATTTGTTAGATATTTATTGATACATGATAAGACAACTCAATAATTATTATACTATAAATATAAATCAAATACATTATTTTTCATAACCCTAACAGTGCTATCAATAACGACTCATCGATATCAACCAACAAGGAAATTACGCCTATTAACAGATTTACAGATCTTATCTATTCAATTAGGTACTCGTCATGATAATTTTTGCTATGCATTCGTGTCGATTAAGATATGCGTTAATTTGATTGTCTTTTTATTTATGTTGGTATTTTAGATCAAATGTACGATGTTGTGATTGGATTTTGTTTACATGTTATATTAATACGATAACTTTATCGAATTTTTTTTATCTTATATTACAACTTTTATAATTTAACATATATTTCAACACATATTTTTTTTTTATATCTTTTCAATTTTTTATTGCATCATCATTCTAGTTATTTTTCTTTTACATCATTTTCATTTTAAATAATCCAATGCAAGTGTTATTATCGAGATGAAAATAATACTATCTCCGTTCTATAACTCTTATAATATTTTGACCCGATATCATGTGTGTGTTAAATTTTTATAAGATTGATGAAAAAAAATATTTTTTAATGATAATGATATTTTTTATAACATTTATTATAAATTATTTCAATATTTTTTCAGATTAAATATTTATCAAAAATAAATATTATTTTATCAAAGACAATCTTCATTCTTTGGAGGAGTTGTGATTTTTCATTAAGTAATCACTATCGGTTCACTTCGGCCCATGATGAGAGAGTGAAGAAGACGACGAGAGAGATATTGATTCACTCGAATGGCGGCGGCGAACAATGAAGGAGAAGAAGACTGGGAACACCTCCACTCTTCCTCTTCTTCTTCCCCTTCCTCTTCATCATCTTCCTCTCAAAACTCTCCTCACAATCTCTCAATCTTCCCCCCAATCAACCACGAATCCCTCCCCCTTCTCCTCCCACCACCACCATCACACTCCCCACAACCCTCTCCTCCTCCTTCTTCGCCACAATCCACCACTGCCCAGTTGATCCAATGGATCAATTTGGTAACCCAGATGCTCAATTCGAAGGCTTGCGGTCTCTTCCATTGGATTGGGTTGTGTGGAGTGTCGTCGTTGTCTTGGTGGGGTTTTGGAGGGATTGGTGGGGTTCTGATGGTGGGATTTTTGGTATGGGCGAGGCGGAGGCGGCGGTCGAGGAGGGAATTGATCTTGAAGAATAACGACGAGAGGGTGGAGAGGTTGATGGATTTGATTCGGGAGAAAGATGAGGTTTGTGTTAGCTGTCACGGTTTCATATGATGATTTTCTATGATTTGTTTTTGTTAATGCTTGTTACATTGTTTATGTTGTTGATGTAGACTTGAATTTGTTTGGGTTATTGGATATTTTGTTGATTTTGTACAGAATACGTCATGTTTGCTTTCGTGTTACTTTGATGACATTAAGGTAGATGATGTTAAAGGAGGAGATGCTGCTGTTGATGAGTTGAATTCTTCTCAGTGATTCATTCAAATTTGAGGTTGCTGTATGTATAACATTTGTGGAAGTAGAAGAGCGATAGAAACAGGAGTGCACATCTGACAAGGGAATGTATAGATAATGGTGAATCAAGTCCCGTGTATTCATGGACTATTGTATATTTGAAGGTGTTGGCTTTCTGGTTTGCAGAGAACTGTGCATAGGTTGTGTTCAGGTTTTGGGTGCTGTGGTCGAAGCTAAGGTAGAGAATTCCAGAGTTATAAAATACTCCCGATGGAGGAGATGTTATGGAGTATGGACCTTAGGTTATGAAGTTGCCAGAGCCTGGGAAGAAAGAATTTGCTAGGGTTGTCACTTGTCAGGAAGAAAAAGAAAGCTGGAAATTGCTGACGGTGCTGCTGAATTGGTTTGCTAAACCAAGTCATCACTGTGGAGAAGTCTTATTATTGATCCCACATTTGATCGCTATGCTATCGGCATTTCCTTCTCTTTCTCTCTTTGGCCTGCTCTTTCTTCAACTAGATCTATCTGTCTTGTTTTGATAATTTAGATCCATCCATCTTTTAGCATTGGCTGACGATAACCTCTATCCGAGGGTCTCTTTTTTGTGCAAGTTGCAGCATCCATTGCCTTATGGGAATATGGGATATTTCAACAGAATTTATTCTTTAGATCCTTTTAGATGGAAGGGATGTGCAACTGCACATTAAAGGTAGCTATGAAAATCGCTGAAAGAACTGAAAGTTGAAGCATGCTATTTACCAAAAAATATTACTGGGGGGCACTTGGGAGAGTTTATAGGTTTATGCCGCCCCGCCCCTTGGGATGTTCTGAATAACATCCTACTAACACAACTGGCGAAGTGGTGCTCTACTTCTGAGAAATGAACTCGTTATCCTTGTGGAATTTGAGTGGTATTAGATATGTGATAGTGCATTGCATCTTCATCAAATGTACTAACCTAATGGGGATGGTTATGCGAGTATCTTAAATCAGTCATGACTCATATATCTGAAGTAGAATGAGTACATATAATCTGTATGGCATGATTTTTTTTGGAACATGCATTGAATTTTTCTGGCTTTTGCTACTCAACTATCCTAATCAAGCATATATTTCATTCACGCGGACATGCATATGATCACAGATGTTAAGGAGATGGCTAAAACATAACCTTAAGTATTCTGGATTTCTATAGTAATTTCATTGTGTTCAGTATTGCCTCGAAGATGCATTTCAATTTCATCATCATATAAATAACGCCCTTTTTACTTATTATATACTAATAGCTTGTGGAGGGCATGTCTAGCATAGTCAGAACAATCATTGTAGAAGTTTTGAGTTGTTTGATTTTGTGTGCAGAAGATCATTCAGCTCTTGGATCAAATTGCACAACTGAACAGAGTGCTGCTTGGTAGATACAGATTTCCGGTTCTTAGAACTTGTTGACGGCCATTGCTGATTCCACTGAGCAACGAAATGATCAAGTGCTTGCAACCTCGTGGAATCCAATCTTTACGGTTGGTGTATATATAGCTATCTACTTAAGCATGCATTTGTCATTGTACTTTGTACGGATTCCATGAATATTATCTTATGCTGCTCAAATATCTGTGGACATGTTATCATGCCCGAGCTTTCTTAAAAAAAAATTACCTTGTGATGATGTTATTCCCTTTCTTTCTTTCTTTTTCTTCCTTGACATTGGTTCTCCTTGCTTTCCTGCCTTCGAAGTGCTTACGTTGACATGAAGGTTATTTATTTCGTTGTGATTTTAGAACATAATCCAGTTTGGAGATCTATAGATTTATATGGATTTCATCATTAATCGGAGACATCACTAGTATTGTGACTATAAGTCTGCGTGTTCCTCGATGTGCAGTGGTCGCCAGCCGAATTCTATCATTCATCAGTGGTGAGATGCAAAAGTTCCTGCCAACTTTTGAGTTGTATAGGTTACTGGCATCCGCAAGAAATCCATTACGGAACTGTAGGCTGCCCTTATAAGTTATTGTTATGTCAAAGGATTAACCACTTGTCAACTAACGTTCATGGCTTAATCTATCAGTCTTTAATGCATTCCGTAGCCAACTAATCTGTTAGTAATCTTTCAGTCCTTTTTTATGCGCATTTCGCAACATTGAACTTACCTCACAAGCCAGAAAGTTGCCGTGAGGAAGTAGTTGCACTGGTTCAAACAATTCAATCATCATATTGATCTTTCAATTCTCGATCTGTTCGAAACAGGAGTTGTGTTTTATCATGTTACTCCAAATACCAAATATGCCAGAACTTGTCTAGCAGCTCACCACATGAGCTTCAGATAAACAACATTCACGTCGAATATAACAATTATGTCTGCTGATATATATTGAGTATGAGTTACACACAGTAAAACTTTCTATGGCTCTTTCCTGACTACATTGGCAATGGCCCAAGGCATTATAATTCGGACCATGGGTTAATCTCATCCTAAGCTTTTCTCAACTATGGCGAAAGAGATACATCGTTATACATCTCCAGCTTCTCTGCTGCTTCTTCAAGCTTCATAAAGCATACCGACTTCAGTGCACGCTGTTGAAGAGGGACAGCAGGAGTAGGGAGAGCGGACCGACAATTACTATGAAGAACTTCATAGAATCAAAGCATGATGACATCAAATCACCCACAATTGTCGCCCTATATGAAACCTCGTCTTCCCACGAACGTGCACAACATCAGCATTCTTAGACTCCTCCAAAAGGAGGATCTCGTCTTCGATATCCTTCTCATCACTCAATGGCGTTACCACAGAACGATCAACTAGATGACCGTGAAGGGCATTTATCAATTGAGTCACGAACTCGTCACCTTGAAGGCGGAGAGAATCGCAATACACGTATTGGATCATACAACCGTATACTCCTTTGATACCGAACTTCTTCACGAAAATGGGCTTGTATTTTATGTTCAAATGACAAGATTGCCCTCCACTTTCACTCTCCCTCTATTTTTCCTTATGAGTTCAAGTTTGAATTTGTCCTTTTTGATTTAAACAAGCCAATGGTAACATGGTAAATTGCTTGATGATCAACACACTCCTAACTTTGCACACCAAGTCAATTTGTTGCAATATATATGGAATGGAGACAGTATAAGTTATGTACGTATAATCGGGACAATATATCGTTTTTCAATATAAAAATAAAACTCATCAAAATACGTTAAATATTGAGTTTTAGAAAATATTACTCCCTTCATCTCAATTCCCAATATTAATAAAAACGTTTTTGTTTTTGTTATTATGAAACGTTATTTTAAATAATTTTTTTGACATAAAAAAATATCAAATCAATCTTATTTGTACATCCATTAAATTTCATTCCTATCAAAAAATACTATTATTCTACCAAGTCCATGACTATTCATAACTCTTATTCAACACACACGTGAATTTTTGTGACGAAGAAAACGGAGTGAGTATAATTTTTTGGGACTGGAGGTAGAAGACGGCTTGTAGTGCGAACATAGTGGTTTATGATACTATCCCGAAAGCGAAAAATATCAAATGAGTACCTGAATTGCGCCGTACTGGATAGCGAGCGGAAACCTAAGCGACTGCACATCGACGCCATTCGCCTCATTGTCTTCATCCACGGCGACGACGGACTCCGGCACAGGTGGCTGTCCCCGGAGATCCATCACCACCCCAACCTCAACCCGGACCCAAACCCGAACCCGAATGCGGATGAGAGCGATTATCAGTTGAGGGCGATGAAATTGCAGTGCGTGCTCCACGAGCACGGGCGCTGTGCTGGTGTGTTTGTCAGTTTGTGTGCTTGGGTTTTTGAAATCGTCTCAGCGTTTGAAATTTGTGGGATTCTGTTGTTGAGGCTCTCAGCCAAAGTTGCGTGACTGATGACTTTGTTTAAACATTAACTATCTGTCAATATCACACTCTATCGTATACTGCCTCGGTTTCGTGAGTGAAATCATTTGATTCGGTGTATATATATAATTTTTTAAAAATTTAATTAAAATTTTTTTTATTTAATGATAGTGGAATATAAATAAGATTTAAGAAAAAATGAGGAATGATTTTGTGGAGTTTATAAAATGTTATATTTATGTGGAGATTATAAAAAAAATATTATAATTAAATTAAAATAGGAAAAATAAAAATTGTGTCATGATAAATTGAACTAATGATAGAATGGGTATCTAATGAAAGGGCTAAAAAAGATGTTTATTTTAACAAAGTATTTATGTTATTGGGAATATGAGATGAGGGCATTTAAATTAGAAGCACTAAACTTTTTTTTCTATTTCTACTGGTCAATACACTCCGTTACACCTTATTTATATCTCAATATATCTATAAAAAAAATACAATATGTTATAGTATTATTCTTCATTTGAAGAGTTATTGTTTATTTTTCTCATTTTACCGTTTCTGAATAGACTCCAACACTTTTTCAACATCAAACTACTTTTCTCAATCACATATTTTATTTTTTCATTCATACACTATTTTACCACATCAAATGTGAATGCTCTTATCGCCTTAAATTATTGCCTTGAATTATTGTTGTCGTAATATTTTGAACTTTTTAAAATAAAACGAAACTGGTTAGTTAATATTTCTACGAATCAGTTATTTGGCATAAAAAAATACCATCTCTTGATTTATCGTTCGTGAAATCAGAAGTTGGATTTTGGGAAATCGTACGCACGTAGCTATGTGATATGAACACTTCCTTGTCATTGATTTTACTCCAAGTACGCATATTATATGTAACATTTTTGTTTTTTGTTTTTTAATAGTTTCATAATATATGCAATATATATCTATCTTGACAAGTTTGTATTATAGTAGAAAATATCAAACTTCTCCTATAACTATTGTAATAAATCCCATTATTACCACAAAAGTGTTAATTTTATAATAAAAAAAAATCAAAATTCAACACATACATAAAATTTCGTATTGGGTCAAAACGTTACAAAAAATTTGGGACTAGAATAAAAATACAGAGTAGTTTTTTTTTATTTTTTATAGAATACTCTATATCCTACTTCCTCCCTAATATATATGCAGCACTTTTCTTATTAAACTGTCTCAATTTACTTACAATCTTATCATTTTTATTATACCTTCCACGTAAAAAATACCATAATCATCATTATAAGCTATAATACACTCCACTACTTCCTCTCTCTACTACTAAATTCCTTGATAGAAATAAAATTCCTATTATAGATAACTGGCATTTCTTCTTACAGATGTGTATAAACACACGTAATTTGTTGATGTAAACTTAGTGTTTTGTTATGTTTGAGTTCCTTATATTGCGTTTTAAGTTTAGTTGTGTCTTTGAACTTTGATATTGTTGTTTCTTTATTTATGTGACAGATTTTATCGCGTTAAGATGTGAATGAATTGTTGAGTTGATTATAGAAGGTCATGACAAGTGATGATGTGAAGATGAACCTTTGAGCGAGATCTTGGATGTGATCTAAAGCTGTTTTTGTTGATCCAAGATGATGATTTAATGTGTTGATTATTTGTGGATATGTTTGTGATCGTTTGGTGGTGTTTCGATTCTAAATGGATGTGTTTTTGAGCTATAACGACCAAGTCTTACCATTGTAACGATCATTACAGCATTTGAATATCATAACTGGAGGTCAAAGTTGTGTAACGACCATTACACTTAAATATCACGGCCGTTACAACCTTGCAGCGCTTTTTTTGGAGAATCAAGCTGTGTAACGGTCATGACAACGACCGTTACACATGTCAATATGTCATATTCGTTTGTTTTATTTAAATTTCGGATTGGTTTTAAGGTTTTCGTTGGTTCATTCCACACAAATGCTATAGGTGACCGCACTTAAAGTTAGTGTCTACTCCCTATGAGATTTGGTACAAGTATCCATGCAAATATGGCACTCTTAATACATGGGGTTGCATAGCCTATGTGAGGGTTCTAGACCCTAAAAGACCGAAGATGGGGAAATGGACTCATACTTGTGTGTATCTAGGAAGCGCATAAGGCACTACTACAAATCAGTTTTTAGATCTATTAATTAATGAAGTGATAGAATCTCGAGATGTTATTTTCTTTAAGGATAAGTTTCTTAAAGATCATGGACATAAATTACATAGTTTGACAAAAAAGTTGGTTACAAATTCGCCTACGAAAACTAAACCTGCTGTTTTTTATGATCTCACAATAGAGTCTGACGTTGTGTCGTTAAGGGTATCCAAGAAAACAAGTGTTCCCAAAATTTTTGGTGAGGACTTTGAAACATATCATGTTAAGTCTGATCCATTAACTATCAAAGAAGTTATTAGGTCCAGAGATTCTTTGTTGTGGGCATAAGCCATTAACGATGAAATGAAATCTCTGTTGGAAAATCAAACATGGAATTTAGTCAATTTTTCTAAAGGGGCTAAGACGGCAGGGTGCAAATGGATTTTGTTGAAGAAACTTAATCGAGATGGATCATTAGCCAAGTATAAAACACGTATCGCTGCTAAAGGCTATACTTAAGTGAGCTATTTTGATATATATTCACCTGTATGTCATCTGACGAAAACAAGAATTTTTCTTGCATTGGCATCCATTGAGGGTTTTATTGTTCATCAAATAGATGTAAAGACAGCTTTTCTTAATGGAAAGTTGACTGAGGAAATCTATATGAATCAACTTGAAGGTTTTTCAATGATGGGTTCCAAAAGAAAGTTTGTAATTTGAACAAATCTTAATATGGTCTTAAACAAGCACATAAGATGTGGTATCAAAAGTTTCACAAAAGGGTAAAATCTCTTAGTTTTCATAGCAATAATTCTGATAAGTGCCTATATTACCGTCCTATGTCGAACAAGATCATAATTATTTGCTTGTATATAGAAGATATGCTAATTCTTGGTTCTGATCTTTATGTAGAGAAAGACGTGAAATAATCTTTAGCAAAAGAATTTTATATGAAAGATATAGGTGTTATTGGCAATATACTTGGCATGAAAGTAGGTTTTGAACGACAAAGAATGATAACCCTTAATACGTCTCATTATATTGAGAAACTACTTTCGGAGTGGGGATATAGTACGTGCAAAGCTGTTGAGACACCTTATGATTGTAGCAAACGGCTAAAATCGAATGAGGGTTCTATTGTGAACTAGTTAAAGTATTCTAAGTTGATTGATCGTCTCATGTATGCTATGAGTCGTACTAGACCTCACATACCTTTTACGATAAGCATTGTTAAGTCGTTTCACTAGTAATCCTATTAAGGATCATTGGGATGCCCTTGCAAGACTAATGAGGTACTTAAGGGTAACTCACACATATGCTTTGTGATATGCAAGTCATCCTTTAGTTTTGGAAGGATATTCTGATACTACTTGGAGCTCAGAATTAGAAGATAGCACGTCTATTGCTAGTTACATGTTTATCTTAGGTGGAATGGCTATTGTATAAAAATCTAAAAGACAAACATGTATAGCATTGTCGTCTATGGAGTCAGAACTCTATTCTCTAATTTCTACGACTAATGAAGTAGAGTGGATAAGTGACTTAATTTTAAAGCTTCCATTACAAAAGTTTAAGATAAACTCGGTTTCGGTCTTCTATGACAATCAAGCACCTTTAACGATAGTCAATAACTCAATGTTTAATGGAAAGATGAGGCATATTAAATTTAAACAAGCAATGTTTAATTACTTGAACATGGAATTATCACTTTGATTTATGTGAAGTGGAAGAAAAACTTGATAAATTTTTTTATTAAAGGTTTTGTCCAAATATCGAACGTTCAAAACTATAGGGGAAATGAGATTAAAGACTTTGTAGAAAGGTGTTAATTATTTCTTGTCATTTTGAATGTGTTCGAATCTTGAAGAGAACTTTGAAAATTTAGTCGAATAGGCATTTGAGGCAATTTGGATATTCTGACAATTTACTGTGAAGTGTTGAGTGTGAGGAATTGTTATATCATTCCAAATTTGATGATATGGCAAGTCCTTGCATTAAAAATTACTATTAAATTGTTCCAAATATGGACATAAAAAGTGTCATTCCAAATTTTTGATGATACAACTTATATGTGTTGACTATAACTTTTTCAAATGTAAATATGAAATGGTTTTTTCATAGAAACTATTAGTTCTGATTATAAAATTGGATTATAATGTCTATATGTGTTCATTCGTCTTTATGAAAATATACTATGTTCTTGTAGTAGCACTAGATATTTTTTACGATATGCTATATTATCTTGGATACATATTTACTTATGATATTCATGTTTTGATGACTTGAAAATGGAGGAGTCTGAGAACCTTAATCTGGATCTTAATGATGATGATTTGCTCGACAAGTAGAATTATTACGCTATGTAGGAGCTTTCATTTAGTTTTCTCTTATTTGAACATTCTTGATAGTTGTTTGAGTTTAAAATATTTTATTTATAAAACTTGTTGACAATTTCTTGAAGTTTATTTTTTTTACTGATTCAGTTGTTTTAGATCTTATTTATTTTGATAATATGAATGATTCATTATTCAGTTTTAAACATTGCATATTGAGAATAGTTGATATTGCAATATTAAGAACATAGGAACAGATTGTTGAGATATTTTGTTATTTATAACAGATAAATATTTCTATTTGTAGGATCTAACATTAGCCGTAAGATTAAGTTTAGGAATAAAGTGTGAAGATTAAATCATTAATGTTAAAAACCTAGTGTTTTTATATTTATTTTTCTGGAGGCAGTAGTTTTGGTTTTAATTCCAAACTAGATACCTTGATTGTTTTATCTCTCAAAAAACATTTTGTCTTCAATAAGTTCAACACAAATTCAACACACATAAATATTTTTATTGGATCAAATAGTTAAACTAATATAGGATGAAAGGAATACTTTATTATATAATCAACTACTACAAGTCATCATCTAGAACTAGGAAACTCACCGCTTTTGAAATACTGCATTTATTTATTTTTTTCTTTTTTGATAAAAGAAATCCAATAAAACAGTGACGCCCCCCCTCAACCGCTTGATGACCTAATGTCATGATCACAATATGTTCATGACTCCAAACAAGTGATTATCCGTGGCAATGGTTTATTCAGAAATCTGGTGCAGTACTTGACGTGAGAAGAGAGTGTATAGACAACAAAATTTTGTTTAGACTGCAACCACACAAGGTTACACGTGGTATTCATCGGTTGCTGAGTCTAAAGTATAGTCAATCTGTGAGGAAGTTGTAATGATCATATAATCAATCTGTTAGAAAGTTATAATGATCATAAATATGTGTCCATGAGCGCTTGGTCACGTGATAAACAGTTAGCGGCCACGAACTCATCTCCTTTTAGATCCAAATTATCGGCATACCCGTATTGGATCACGCATCTGTATGTTCCTGGAGCACCGAGATGCAGAGCTATTTTGCCAAGACACACTGATCTTGCAATCATCTACAAACTTATCCAGCATTTGATATCTTAAACCAAGCCTAACATATATTTTCTGATCTGACATCTCTCTGATCTAGCAAACACGAATAAGAAATTAACAACATGACGGTGGCCCAACCATGGCACGGCAACAGCTAGGCCACCCGCTTCCTGTTAGACTTCATACAGCATTCCCACTTCAATCAGTTGCGACATAGGAATGCCGAGTTCAGGCAATCCGGACGTGCAGTTCTTATGCATAGCTTCATAAAACCGTAGCATATACCTGTCGAACCAGCCAGTGTTCTTTCCCACATAAAACCTCGTCTTTCCTCGAACATGAACTATATCGGTGATATCAACATCCTGTCCCCACTTCTGATCTTCAAGGTCTTGCTCGCCCGAACAATCTTGCAAGCCAGCGATCACTTGTTTCACGAACTCATCTCCTTTTAGATCCAAATTATCGGCATACCCGTATTGGATCACGCATCTGTATGTTCCTGGAGCACCGAGTTCAGTAATATGAAGTCGGTCCTGTGGCTCCACTTTAGGAACCATCAAGTACCGTAGGGTAGTAAAGATCGTGATTTCCTGAAGAGATTTCGTGTTCTTGATGTAGTGTCCTAGGAAAGGGGTGATGCCGTCTTGAATGCTGGAGTAGAAAAAGCAGATACCAGGGACCCTATGGACGCTAGGGTCGGACAACAGGTCCCCTAACTTGCTGGTGTCTACTTTGTTCATCAACTCGAATTCGAGCTTCCTTTGCCTTCCGTAGTACCAACCAAACATGATGAACGCGAGGATGAGAGAGATTGCAAAAGGGATCCATCCGCCCTGTGGTAGCTTGGTCAAAACAGCGCTCACATAAACAGACTCCATTGTAAAGAAGGTAATGAAGAAAAGGGCAATGAGTATCGCTGGTGTCCTCCATATTATGATCATGACTAAGGTTAGAAGTGTGGTGGTGATCACCATGACCATACAAATGACAACACCTGCATCAAAAGATACTTGCATCAGATACAAGAATAAATACAAATGCAAAGACAACAACCCAAATAATCCCGCAAAACACAAGGTTTCAAGAAGAGAAGGGGTGCACTTACTAGCTGTTGCAAGACAGAGAAAGAGAGTTTTCTGATACCCTTAAGAAATGACAAACTACTTATATCATGGTTGGGGGAATGGTTGCATTAGATATGAAGATTTTGATTAGATGAGAAAGCAAAGATGAATCTAGTCTCTTAGGAAGAGAAAGGTATCAATATCCCATGCTAGTCCGAATTCAAAAAGAGTGCTGTTGTCTTATTATTTGCGGTAAAGATAAAGAGTGTTTTTGTCCTGTCATACCAAAGGCATTGCCGATCTGTTGTCCATTTCCAAAGATAAGGATGATGGCCAAGCAAAGGACCATGAGGGTGTAGTTGACTTCAGGCGAGTAAACCATGCCTTCTTTCTTAGGGGAAGTGTGCACCACCTTGACACGTGGAAAATAATCGAGCACAACGGATTGCTTGACCACAGAAAAAGTGGCAGATATCAGCGATTGACTGGCGACAATGGCTGCAAGAGTGGACACGATGAACATAGGCCAGTATACTGGTTTTGGGATGAACTTGTAGAATCCGTCAGGGAAATCATTAGGATGCTTGATGAGGTATGCTGTTTGGCCCAAGTAAGTGAGAGCTAAAGATGGATATATTGCGAACATGAACGCAGCCTGAAGGAGAGAGAACAAGTTCTTAGTCCTTGTGATATCGCGCAAGCAATGATGGTAAATTTTCCCAGCGCAAACTTCTCATAAGCACTAACGTAATTTAACGTAATTAGCTAACCTGAATGGACTGTTTGTTGAAATGACCAAGATCAGCAAATAATGCCTCAGAACCTGGGGGAAGAAAAAGGAGATAAATCAACCATATGTCACCAGTTCTCCGCAAGAAGAAAATTGATCAGCTGAGCTTCATGATCGAGAAGCCACGAGCAGACGAGTCAAGAACGTACAGTATTATGCCCAAATGAGCTAATAACTTAATACAACACATCAGCATAACGTCAAACTGAAATGGCAAGTAGCTAGTCATTCGTTCTGACAAAAGCAGAAAAATGCATTTAATGAGAATGCTTACCGGTGATGCAGAGGACGATGCTGCCGAGTAACCGCCATCCATGCGAGCCATTTCTCAAAAAGAAGGTGACAATATAATGTGGCGATAATGACTTGAATATCGCCGGGTAAAAATGTACAATGTTGTAAATACCGATCAGGGGTGTAGTCAAGGTCCATGTGGCCATGATCGGAGAGAAAAGGAAGCTCACTTTCGATGTGCCAAATCTTTGCAGCAGAAATAGTACAATCAGAATCGCGGCTGAGACAGCCTCTACCATTGCTGTAACATGGAAGAAAAATATCAACGAAGGAGAGAAGAGCTTAACCACACATTGTTCCAAAAAAGGTCACCATCATAGAACAACAATTCACCGAATCTTAATCCCATTACACGAGATCAGCTACCATACATAGTAAATCTTGGAACACAACTCTCTTGAGAAACTGATTTGAAAACACTCACTCATTGGGATACTAATTCCGGAACTTACACTGTTTGAATTTCGGAAAAGGAGCTCTTATGCCCTCAATTGCTGACAACACTGAAGAAAGAAAGAAGAGTTGGTAACCACATCGATAAACATGATTAAGAACTAAGATTCAACATGGCCACAAGAATTAGTCGCCACATTTCTACCTGAAATAGCAGGTGTAAGTATGCCATCACCAATCATCATGCACATCCCAAGCATCGCGATAAAGAGTAAAACCCTTGTGGCAATGACACTTTTTTGGAAAAATTTGGCAAGTCTACTCTGCTTTATGGTGCCTTCATACAGGACAACATTTGAGGCAGCTGCACCGCTCGTAGAAAATCTTATTCCGAGATTCATGTTTTTGCAAAGCAATGAGTACACCGCAAATGTTCCACCTACAGAGATGCATCTTATCCACGTTAACGCAGGCCAGCAACTAGTCCGCCAAATACGACACTGAAGTAGTTAATTAGAGCCGCTAGACCCATTACTGCACTGATGAAACAATCATTCGTATACAAGACATTGACAGTTCTGGTTTTCAGGGAAAAAAGAGTGAAACCAATGACATCAAGTGCGCAAGTAAATAAACACACAGCACCTTGGTATAATAAATATTAAAAAAAATTAGCACAAAGCGTCTAAGAGGATTCATTATAGGCCCATTAAAGATTGTAGCACCCATAAGGGATGGCAGATATCAAGTTTTTTTTTACCATTAAAAAAAAAAAAAATCTGTTATGTCCATGATACCCGACCTGGTCGTAACTAGATGAGAAAGATTATAAGAATCATCCGAGCCTCAACCTGTGATTTAAAATCTCAAAATGATAGAAAATGGATGTATGCAACACAGGAATCACTTTCCAATACCAGGACAGGCACAGGACAAGCCTTCGCCAAGACTTAATTTCTGATAAATTGCATTGGGGTTCAAACTATGATATGATGTAACATAAGCTCCTTTTTGGACTTTGCAAAATCTGATGTAGGCTTTATAAACAAGAATGAGCAAGGTAACAACCATCCAAAGAAATCATGTTTTGATACGATGATCTTATCCCAATGAGTGAAAAAGCAGCGTGGAACTAACATCCAAGACTTCATAAACATGTTTCTATAATGGATTATTCTAAATTATGCAATTACCTTCGCCCTGATCATCTGCGCGGAGTGCGATGGATGCATACTTGACGACCCCTATCAGAGTAAGAGTCCATACCATTATGCTGCAGATTCCCAAATAGTCGTCCGTGGTCGGAGACACTAAAGGCATAGAAGGATACACATAGAGTGGGGATGTAACAAGGCCCCCAAAAACCACACCCAGTGTCTTGTATGCAAGAACAAGAGTGTGCCATCGGCTCGACTGCAGAAGAAAATGTTTATCAGATTTCTTCACACAGGACTGCAAAGTAAATTGCTTATACATATCAAGTTCAAAGCTAGCTAATAACAGAAGGCAAGAAAACATAACTTTGCGGCAAAGGGAAGAAACTAGCCATCTCGTTCAAGAAAAGGATTCAAAATGAACAAGAGCTAGTAACAC
>LIEC01010268.1:17746-129816 GCA_001925005.1 Drosera capensis | reverse complement strand
TGATAAAACCCTGTTGCCTCAGAAAGGAAAGTTTTAAATTGGGAGCGAATTTTAGTAACACGATCGGGACGTGCGGCATCCCCCTTCCCATTTTTCCCCGTGGCAGAACTGTTCATGTTCAAGGCAGAGAGCTGTGCTCTCAGCTCCTCTATTCTCTTGTAGTGAAGTTGCCATAAGTCAAACTCTACGTCATTCTGCTCTGCGAAATCATGATCCTCAAGGACAATGGCTTCATAGTTGTCCCTTATTTGGCACCACAAATTATGATCAACATGAAATTTGGCCTTTGGTATCCTGCGCCGTAACTCAGCATTCTACAGAATAAGAATATTTAGTTCCACAACTGGGACAGACTTAAAAGCCCCTTAACTAGATGGCAAGAAAAGAGATTACATATGAATTCACCTCTAACAACAAAATGAAGCTTAGCTGTTGAGTCGCTGAACAGTACACAAAAAACCAGGACTCAACAATCCAATGGTTGCTAACCCACTACAATACTTTTCACAAAACATAATAACGTTTTTCCCCCTCTTATCCACCTATTCTGCCTCAGCTCCTACAATGTTATTAGACCTTTCTGATGAATTAACTAAAGGCTAAAGGGATGAATAAAAACAATTGAATGTACCAAGAGTGTCAGAAGAGTAACATGCCTTGTTATAGATCTGTTGGGCACGCTCCCTCGAGGAACGCTCTGAAACATTATCCATAGCAACTGCCATTCTTCATCAAGAAAAAGTACTCCACTGACTATCTCCACTGACTATTTAACCAGCAGATATGGTAACAAAGCACAAAATCTACTCTGCTAAGCCCTGCGAGTGTGAATACAACAATAAGTGGAAGGAAATAAACACCATATGAAGCAATTAGCAAAATCATAATTGAGAACTCCACCAACAAGGTAATGAATAAATAGTTTCCCTGAGCAGTAGAGCATACAAATAAAACGAATGAAACCTTAGGTTATGCAACACAATCAGGCAAAATCTGTAAATCACTATGAACGGGTGCATAAGCTACAGGTATTGCAATCACAACTACATAAACATAGGCAACATTGACTAAAACAACAATTAACAAAAGCCGCAACGAAGCGATGAACAAGCTGAAAACAAGCAGCGCTAGTTATAAACAAGAGTAGGCATCAATTCAGAGAAGGCACTGCATATATTACTCCATCCAATTTATGTCATAGACCTGAACCAACCAGACCAGCAACTACTGAATGATCCGCAGACCAGTATAGATCACCCCCAAGGAAATTGACTTTAATGCCAACAATATTCATGGTCAACAATCATTGCAAACTGAACAATTATAAGCTCTTGAAATAGAACTTAATCGTCTACATCTCAAGTATCCCACATAACAACTTAGTGATTTTTGCAGCCTAGGATAAGTTTGATCACACCAGCTCTGAACAAAATCATCGATAAGCTCCAAATCAAATATCATAAACAAATGCGGCAGAAAGCACTGCATAACAAGTTGACTAAGAAATTTCAAAAGCAAACAATCTACCTATTCACTAAGGAACCATAAGAACCTTGCAAAAGTACATCGGACTAAAAAACCACCTAGTAGCCAGCTAAAATTGCCTTAATCCAACAGATAAGACGACCGGAAAAAAAAAGACTCCAAAGACCCATATGCCTAAAAGCAACATGTAGTCCGCCCCTAAGTTACTTTCACAATCACAATTGCAAAACACCGACCACCCAAACCACCTAGAAATCCCCTGAAACTGATTTCTACTCAATCAAAATCTCAACTAATCCTTAATCACATGACAATATCAACTCGCAAAAAACAATCAAACAAATCAAAGCAACAACATCACAGGACAACACATCAGATCATCCACAAAGCCGAAATCCACCACCTCCGATCTCCAATGCCTAACCTCTTCAATCAAATCCACAAAACCACCGAAACCCTAATCACGATTCCATTAACCTCATCCTCAAATCGCAAACCAATTCACCCCCGATCAACACCACAACTCCACCACACCGCACCACAATCCCCAACCTCAACCACGATCGCAAAACAAAAAAACACAACAAGAAAAACAAAAACATCACCGCAACAAAATCGCGAAACGATCAATCGACGAAAATCAAGAACAAGCAGAAACAGACGAAATCCAATTCATCGATTATCAACACAATAAAAGAAACCTTCGAGAAATCGACGAGGGATTGGATCGCCGATTAAGGTTTTTTCCGATCGTCGTTGAATTCTCCGTGGAGAGGAGAATTGGGGGAAGAATTATAAGGTTAGAGAGAGAAGGAATTGTTTGATTTTGATGAGCGAGAGAGAGAATTTAGTTCCAATTTAATTTAATTTTTTTTGTTTGTTGAATGTTTGGGTGGAGTAGGCCAAGAAAAAAGAGAAGTATTTGACCTGAGTCATTTTGAGTAGAATGATGTTCGGGTACAACTCCGTTTGTTGGGTTTATTACTGTGTATGTTATTTTCTAAGATTCGATGGAGTTAAGAAATATTGTTGGGGGTTGTGTTGGATTTGGGTAGTGTTATGTTTAGATGTAAATTGATACAGTATCTTATCATATCAAAAAATAAAAAGAAATTCAGTGTGAAAAAAAAATTACGATATTAGAAAAAATCTAATAAAATATAAAAAAATTATTAAAAAATTTCTTTTGTAGTTAAAACGTTGAATTTTTTCTATGATTGTATACTCAAGATAAGGACATAAACTTTTCTTCTTCTTTTTTCTTGTAATATTTTCTTGAACTTTAAAATCATTGTGAGAAATTTCTTTGATTTTTGAGATGAAACTCGAGACCTCATATTGTGTTATGATATCACAAGGAGAAGTCGATTAATGTATCAAAAATTCAAATCGATAATATATCTTGATAAATATTTTATAATTTTTTGAATGGGTTGATTATGAGGTTTCTATTGTAAGTGTATATATACTAAAGGTTCTTTGAATTTTGAGTGGGTTCAATTGCCACGCTCATCAATATGTGGCTCCGCCACTGATGTCGGATGCGAAAGAAGTTGTTTTCAAATTCATCAATGGAGCTACTCTTCACCACTTGTGATAATCCTCTTTGAACGTAATGAACATAGCTCGCAGTGAAACAAGATGCTCGTTCGCATGCTTCTGCCACGGACAAAAACGATGTCGAGCGTTACGAAAAACATGTGAAATAGCTTTTCTTATCATCAAATCTTGATCAGTGATAATTTTAGCTTTTGGTTTCCGACATACAAGCACAAGAAGGTAAACACTGATTGAACAATCAGACAAATGTATCTTCTGCCTTGTTCCCCAACAAAGCCCCTCCAAACAAGATGGATTGCCAATGGTTTTCACTTTAATAAATAGAGCAAATGACGTTTTGAATCGGTTAGTTCTATACGTTACATCAAATACAACCACATCATCGAATCGCATATAATATAATCTAGATCTACCATATGCCCAGAAAACACTTTTTAGAGTCTGGCCCTTTGCTATGTCAATCGCAAAGAAATGCTTATCATCAGTCGTCGCCTTTTACTGAAAATAGTTTATAACACCAGAACATTTCCTGTCGAAGTTATTTCTCCTCTGGACTCTCACGATCTCAGTACATTGATTTAATGTGATATCGGCTTCATGATTGCCAATAATTACATTTATCGTCTTTGTCATTTGTGACGTCTCAAACCTGTATTGTGAAGTGCGGAAACAAGGCTCTTATATGACTCTGAACGGTGAAATTTACTATGAGACCTATGATTCAAAACTTTGGACAGAGTAGAAATCAGAGAATGATTGTGAAAATTATTGAACTTATCAATGACCCAGTGTGTTTTTTTTTTTTTTTTTCCCGTAATCCTAAACATTGCTTCGCACCCGTTGTTATTTCTCTCAGACATTTTGTATCCATTCCATCAACTTTCTTCAACCCTTGCTTACAGCAAACGATCTGCTTTTGAAATATCTCATTACTGAACTAAGCTTTATGATGATAATGAATACGGATTTCGAATCCCTTAAACAATGCATCTATTATAAAATAACATATGCATCTTTATAACATTCAAATACTCTTCTCATGAGGCTTTCACCTTCAAATTCAACAAGACCTGCTCCATAACCACTATCTCCTTTGTCAACAATGTGTTCACTCAACTTCTGAACATGGAACATCATTGTCTATAACATATCCAAACGCATCAATTTTTTCAATGCCCAAATCCTGAAGAATTAACAATATCTTAAATTGATAAAATGAAAACATTCAATAGTAGATGTAACAAATCGAAAGCTTAAGGCAGCTAAAAAAATAAGAACTTACAGTACGTCCAAAGCTTGACAAATTAAATGAAAGCTCAGAATGATAAAGTAGAGAAGTAGCTAGTTGTAGCAATTCAAAAGTAAAACCATTGAACTTACATAACAATAGCTTAAAATGATAAAACCAAAAACTTACGTTTGCTTGAGAAACAACTTCTTCGCATCCGACATCATTCATAGCAAAACTTGAATCTCCCATATCCATATCGAATAAAGAGGGTGATGCCTCATGGTCTTCCTTTCAAATCCATTACGAACTTGGGTTCAGAAAAGAGTCAAGATATAGAACATTCAAGTTGATGATGATGTTTGAATTGGGAAAGAATGATTGAGGTTGATGACTGTGGTTGCTGGGATGAGTAATTGAAAACATAGATTTAATATCTCAAATTTTATGATATTTTATTTTCTTTAAAGATAAAAAAAAAGATGAATATTGAATGTAGTAATTTATGGATCGGGATCACCAAATCAATATGTGGATACCGGAACAAAATAGTGCTAATTGTAGATAAAAATTAATCACGTTGAAGGTGTGAGCATGTATAATACTTTTATCTCCTCTACGCCTCCCTCGCGGATATCAAAACAACCCGAAGCCGCCTTCAACCAAGCCCCTTCACTCTCACATCTCTCTGTTAAATCTGAAGTTCACGTCTGAAGTTCACGAGCACTGTACGCTTCACGTCTGGAATTCACGCCTGGAGCCTCACGCCTGTGCAATTCACTTCTGTACAATTCACGCGTGGATCAGTGTATATATGTAGATGTAGATACAGAATTTGTTTTCATCAAAAATCAAAAAAAAAAAAAAATACTGCACAAACTTTTACATGGCAGCAGTGCGGTGTTAAGTTTCCGCCTAGCCAGCTGTGAGCAGCCACCAACACAAAACACCAAGGTAGTCACCACCAATTGGACAGCCAGCACAATCATCTTCCCTGGCCAGTGCGAGACACCAGATCGACCAAATTCCGAACCAGATCAACTTCCGATGATTCGCCGTGGGTTTCTCGTCGAAGAGAACCGGCGGCAGTAGTGGTTTGTTGTTGGCATTATCGTTTGTGTGTGAGGAGGTGCAAGGAGGAACTCAACCTAGTTTCCTAAAGGTTTTGAGTTTTAAAATCAGGCCCCGCCAACCACTAGGTCCATCTCAGGCCCAGCCAACCAAAGGCCTGTTGTCATCATCTCAGGAATTTGCGGCCCAGTAGACTTGTATCGACCCAACACCCGTCAAGCCTTGTCCGGTCCCTACTCGTCGGGTCGACTTTCGCGTCTCTAAACCATGTCAGAGGATAACAAAGGGACTGTCGATATCTCTTCTCCATTATTTCCCTTCACAATCGAGCAGTACAATCATCTCTTGACACTCATCAACCCTAATATGACCCATTCGACTCAGACCATTCGACCCAATCAGCCCATTTTCCAGGTATGATTGAAAACTGTAATCGTTGGATTATAAACAGTGATGCATCGGATCACATAACACCGTTTGAGTGGAATCTGAATTCTAAAAGTTATACGAATCAACCAATTAGTATATCAAATGGGTCGGTTGCACCTGCTTCACATATGCGTCGAATTAATTTGGAGCCATATTTATAATTAACTAAAACCTTATGTGTTCATTTTTTTTATACATAATCTGATATCTGTGAATAAGCTCACCAAAGAAAAAAATTACGCTGTAATTTTCTTTCCAATATTCTGTGTATTTCAGAACCTATCCACAAAAAAAAAAACGATTAGGATAGATGAGGAAAGAGATGGACTGTATTAATATTTCGTCATAGTCAACGTATACATCACCTCTGATCTCGTCATTTGTTACACGATTCATTTCACGGAAATGATAATAGTTTAGTTAGTTTAATATCTAATATAATAATATTATTAATATCTATTTAATATTTTTTAACAAAAATACAAAAAATTATAACAGGCGCTCTGTTATGATAACAGTGTGACACCTTCCAAAACTGGCGCTCTGTCTTAAAATATAAGATTTCATGATGTAAATGCAAAGTAGAATTATTTAATATGTAAACAGAAGGGAAATAAATGAGTATACGTGGACGGTTTATCCTTCATTATTGCCGATTCATTCCTTACTTCGTCCGTTAGGTAGCTCTAAACATCCCTTGTAGTCTTGCTCCGCTTTGAATCATTATATTGAAGTTGCTCATCTTTTTCTTTGATCTAGGACCTTTGTCCTTGATGTGTTGGATCATCGACGTCGGTATACGTCCAGATTTTTTCTTTTTCTTCTCTTCCTTCATTGGTTCCTCGACTTGCCCTTCTTGTTCAGATTCATCTTGTAACAGTTTATCATCATAGCTGATGTAATAATGATCATGTTGTTCTTGTTTTTTTGTCTGCATTGTTCTCTGCGTGCTCTCGAATAACTACTTACACTTTGTGGTAATCTTAAATTCTTTTTCAAGTTCTTCCAACAACTTTATTTGTTCGTCCTCTTTTACACATATGATTCCATTTAACCTCTCACCTTTCGTTGAGGCTTTCATTATCAATTCTCCAGATTTCTTTAATTCTTCACATTTCTCCTTGTATTTTTCTTTCAATAGTATCAACTGAATAATTCAACACCTTTTAATTTTTGGAACTACCACTCTTTTTTCTAATTTATTACACACAAAGCGCCTGAACAAATATCCAGAGAGCCTATTAATAAAACCCAAAAAATCATACATTACTCCTTCCAAACTCAACACATCCTCTACATCCTTGTGCTTCTCTTTCTCTAATTCCAAATTTTTGTTTGCTTTTTCAAGCTTTTTTACAAATTGAAATAATATTTGCCTTTGAAATAGATTTCAAAATTTTTTCAAACCAACAGTAACATCAGTATGAGTTTAGTTGTTACCATTTTACTCAGCACCGAAACTTCTTTCTTTTCTTCCACCCATCTCTCTATCAGAGTGAGGTTTTCTACTTTGCCTCTGTCAATTTTTTGTGTAACAGTTCCATTTTCTCCGACTTGATATGTTTTCTCAACATATCATCAGGGAAACTTCTTTATCTTTTTCTTGTATTTGTTTGTTGCTCTCTATTGTCTCACTTGAGTGTGAATGGCAGCTTCTTGCCCTAAACTCAAAATCGGCCACATCGGGCCCTTGTGTTGGAGTTACATCGTAGGAATCATCGTTATCTGCTTCAGTCGTATTGTTTTCAACTGTCAGCATGTCGTACAAAGTTATTTCCATTTCAATTGGACGTAATCGGTTCAAAATTATTTGAAAAAAATTATGAGCTTACTATCTTATTGTATTGTTACAAACATTCATGTTAAATGAAACTATTTAAACATTTTTTACCTTCTTTGCTTTAATTTTTTTTTGAAGGAGGCATCAATATTTTTCGACAAATCTCTAAGATTCCACCTAGTTTATCTTGGTATGCTGCAACCTTCATCTCCATTTATTGATGGATCTACGACATGAGTCCTTTCCAGATATCAGTTTTGACAATTAAAACAATTAACCATCAGTATTTCATTGATTATATGTTAATCTACAAAACAGAGCGTCTTTCAAGAAATACAGAGAGAATGACTTTAAAATAAGTTTGGATCGTCTGAAATACTTACAAGGATAAGCATGGCACATCTTGTCACTTTTTCTGGAATGGAGCAGTTATCATCTAATGATCTAATCAACTTACGAAAAAAGTGTGTCGTCCACTTGTAATCACATATTTTATCCATATCGGCCACAAAATTGCAATAGCACCAGCTCAAAGAAGGCTTCAACGTGCTCACGAATAGTGTGTTCAATATGTAGAGCATCAGGAGTCGTGTTGTGTCCTCGTAATCTGTCACTTTTATTTTCTGTGAAACTTTTATCAATGCATCTTTGATTTTCTTTGTTGTCAATTCCCTCTGTACTCTACATCCTCTTTTTCATTTCGTAAAATATCTGTCCAATAATTCAGAGTCATGGATTGTTTCCATCAACCCGCTCTCATCCATGACAATATTCCCGTCCACTACTCCGAAAATCAGTTTCATGTCCACTTCTTCAATAATGAATATATGGTTGTTTATATGAAGGATATGTCCCTTCTGTTATAACCTGCCATAATTTGATGTATGTAAATGTTGCGTTTCCTTGATTTCGCAATAGTCACCCTTTCATCGAGAATAGTTTTTATTAGATTTCAAAAGGCAGTCTTTATCAAATACAATCTGTGTTCATCCTTAACTGTCATTCTCTCTTTTGGACATGCAAAAATTTTCACAAATGCACCTAAATTATCCCTATATTGTCCTGACATTGTTCCTGTTCCACTTTTGATAATAATATCAAGTATATAAACAGTGTGCATCTATAATTTTAAAGAATCCCTTTTAATTTTTAAAATAGAGGGTGTTTGAATTACAAACCCTAACAAGTAATATAACAAAGCGTCTGTTTATTTTTAAACAGAGCATCTGTTTGTTTTTTTAAAAAGCGCTTATTTATTTTTGGCTGCATGCAATCAAAAACAAATTTTAAACATTTGCATAAATCAATATATATATATATATATATATGAAAATGACAAGCTTTTTTTCGAATTCTGAAATAAAAGATTCCTTGGTTTTTAGTCAGATGATTACTTAGAGCACCATGAAATCCTCCATACAAACATAATTAATTTAGCAACAACATTATTGATTTATATTTTAGTTTTTTTTTACTCTTTTTGTAATCATCAAATCATGAATCAATAAGGCTTCGTATTATTCGAGATTTACAATTCTTCTCCCATAAAATTTGCAGAGCGTCTCAAACGAAACTCTAATGCGTGGATATGAATTTCTTAGAATGATTCAGAGAGATTAGGAGGGCGATATGGGTAGCTAAAAGTGATCAATTTCATCGAGAATGAATTTTTTGTGGGGTGATATTGAGGACGATTGTGAGGCAGTTTTGTGCGCGTGCATGTTGGGCTCCAATTATATGTTTTAGGAATTAAGATTCCGTTTATATTTTTTTGGTATTTTTTTCATTTTTTTTAGTTTTATGTAAATTTCCCTTAATTAAATACACACAAGTGTATACATGAGAGATATACATATAAATAACTGTGACTTAAAATATTACTAGAATACTGCTCCGTGCGTAGTATGAGATGAAAAATTATAATAATATAATAGCGTTAAATGACTTATGTCATAAAAAATCAATAGTTTAATTTTTCATAAATTTATATTTTTGAAAGAATTTTTGTTTTTTTTTAATGTGATATAGATAACTTACTTTTCTTTTAGAAAGACATTGATTTTTTTTTTTTTTTTTATAGGTAATGTTTGAATTTGTTTTTTTTTGCTTTTTTTTTTTTTTTGGTCTTTTAATTTAATAAATGGCCTTCCTAAATATTATCATTTTTTGTGTGTTTTAAATCACTAATCTAATTCTTTGTTTGTGAAAGATATTGTATATATGATCAAGGGAGAATTCTTCATTAGATTTAATAAAATTCAGGTTACGGTGGTTGATTAGAGAAGACATCGAAATGTTGTTTTAATTTTGATTGATCAAGATATATGTTAAATTATATTTTATTTAATTGGTTTTAATTTTTTAAATGACATCTTTTTAAAATGACAATAATGTCATGTCATACCGTTTGTTTTTTAATGAATAGAGATATTTTAAACAAATAGTATTAAACTTACCTATATACCTATATAAAGTAATGTATATTGAATGTGATAGTTTCTTTTTTAAGGCAAACTATGAAAAAATACCCCTCTGAAAAATCTAGTGTAAAACTTGACTTATAAAATAAAATCGAAAACTCGTCCATGTATAATAATATATGAGAACAAAAAACTAAGATTATTTATAATTACTTAATGACGATTTCATATAAGAATATAAAGTTTTACCGATTTTTTTATATTTCTTTGTGAAATATTTAGTATAAATGATGATTGTATTTTTTTCATTTGATCCAAATTTTTTAGGTTAGATTTGATATATTAAAATTTATTTTTAAATTGGGGTGATGATGAGATTATACATATGATTGTTCGGATTTTTTTAACTTTTGATCAAATAGTTACGCTAAATATCGTTAACATTTAATCTCGACTGTTGAATTCATAATCAAAGGTTAGAAATATATTGGATAAGCTTCCGTTAGTTTAAATAAAATAAAATTTTTTATTATCCATTAAAACTTTTAAATGACAATAATGCCCCGTATATCGTTTGTCGTTCAAATGATTTGTCGCGTAATACGATATATAATAGATTATATTTCACTTCATAAAAGAATTAATAATTTTGTATTAATCCTTGTTAATGTGAGTTCTAATCTTTCTATGATAGGACATGGAGACGTTGAGCACTAACATTTAAAGTTGGGACGAATCGTGTGCATGTGAAAAGCTATATTAATGAGGCAACATTTAGATTTCGTTAAAATTGTAGGTAACGTTACGATGCACATAATAATACCAAAGAGCATATTTGTGTGCATTAGAACTTGTGCGACATAATTGTTAAGATATAAATAATATAACTAGCATATTATCATTAGTTGAATTTTTGATAGAGTTGGTTCCAAGACATGATATCAGAGCAGGTGTGTCAGTGATTTCACGAGTTCAAATCTTGCGGTTCTAGTTGTTGTGTTTGTATTTATGGTGCTTGTGTGGCACTTGACTTGTATTGGGTCAATGCATTATCCACGTGAAACTCAAGTGGACTTTATATTTGGTCAATGCATTATCCACGTGAAACTCAAGTTGACTTTCACGTGAAGGGAAGTGTTGCGATACAAATAATATAATGGACAAACTACCATCAGTTCGGACGTTTGATAGAAAGGGTTTCATGACATAATATCAGAACAGATGTAACAATGATTTCACGAGTTTGAATTGAAGTGGTTCCACAATAGTAGTCCCAGGTTATGACTTACGTAATTATGATTGCAAAGTAATAGGTATTGTTGTATGGTGGTGTGTGTTGGGTGTTGTGTTACACTGTGACTAGACATGCTGGTTTGTATTGAATTGGTCGGGGGTATGAGTGTGTATTCACCTTGTAGCGATCCAGGAAGATCATTTTGCTTTGGTGAAAAACTCACTGTAGGAGACCCAGGAATTCAGTGTGGGCTTGACCTCCTTACTGGATGACTCATGTAATGAAAAGAAAAGGGAAAGGAAAGTGTTTGGCCTAAGTTACAAGTGTATAGTATGAGTCTGGCATGCTATAGGTATTATTATGTGAGTTAGATCACACTATGAGACGAGTGTTGCCGTTCTAATTGATCTGCTGATGCTGTGGGTATTGAGAGTCAGTTATGGTCTATGTTGTCAGACTTTGATGACTATTAACCATGTGCTTTTGGCTTCTGTGTATTCATGTGCTGACAATTGTTTGACGGCTCTATGCCTCTGGTTTTCGTGTTGTTGGGTGTTCATTACTGACTAGTAATTTTGTGTTTTACTTCTAGTGACAGTTTTATTCTGTTTGACTAGTGTGTGTATTTTTTCTCACGGTTATTTGTTTATTTTCTTTTCAGGTATAATGAATAGTGGTGGGACGAATTAGAAGTTGAGGATGTATAAATGTATAAATCCATCTAGTTTTGTAAAACTTAAACTTCATTTTGGGTAATGTAATATAATTTTGTGTAAGTTGAATGATCAAAACGGTTATTGTTAATTAATGATAGTTTCATTTGTTTTTTATGCCTAAACCTGGTTAGTCGTTTGAGCCTTGTTAGGGTCGTGTAGGTCTTACCGACAATAATGCCATGTGCTTTTCTGTGATAGGTTTAGGAAAGATGGGGTATTAGAGTAGATTAAGTTTTGTCTTCATCGTAACAATTGATTAATTAGATATAATTGTAACCGTTGGATGAGATTCTAAGTTTCCCTAATCACACCTAAACTTATGTGGCATGCCACACATCCTATATTCCCATTATATATTCAATTCAATCTTATTTTCATGTTGGGTGTTGGTTAAGAACATGCGACCCTTGCTTACTTCAAATAATTTCATCAATAGAGGACACAGAGTAGAGGCAAGATTTTCAATTTTAGAGTGACCACTACATTTATATCATTAGTCATACGAGGATGAACTAATATAGATTCTCCATCTTCATGGAAGATTTGATTTCTTATAATGTCAAGATTCATTGATGTTTTTGTTCGATGATGGTACTTTATTTTTACTTCATCCGCTACAAGGTATATCTTATCAAACCATTTTCCTCCTTGTCAAACATACACCTATGGCTCAACTATACTTATAGTGAAGATCTTTGCTAATTTAATACACACACGAAAAAGTCTTTAGCAGAAAGTTGATCTAACAAAACTGAGATATAGTTTGTGAACATGTTGACAATGTGATCTACTTGTATATATCTTATTGTAGTACTATTAGTTATCGAAATACTGTAGCTTTTCATAGTTCGAAAGGGTAGGGTATTATTCAAATACAAAAGTTTGCAAAGACGACTTCTCTTCCTCGCCTTATTTTTATGCCCTTGTGTACCACATAATGAAGGGGAAAATTAACAACGTGTATTTTGTATTGTCAAAAATAAAATATAAAAATGTGTATTTTGCTTCCAATAATGGAGTCCTCTACTTGACAAGCTTAATTGACTAATTTAAGAAAAAGAACTAGCTTGAGTACAACTGTACAAGTTCGTTTTTTCTTGTTGATTGTGGAGCCAATTGACTCAAGTGAAATACTAAGAAAAAAGGCACAGGTCACATGCCGCATCACCGAAATCATCGATAGACTAATTTTTACTTGATATTGCTCGTTTCACAAGCCACTCGTGGTTTTAATTCAATGATAAATCATTTTTTATTTATTGTGAGATTATGATTTTGACATCTGCATTAAAAGTAAGAATAGATATGTGTATATCATTTTGTTGTTCTTCCCATATCTTATATTTAATGGGATTATGTGTGTATGTTTCTTTCATTTTTATTGTTTATTTCATATGAATTATCGAATCTAATCTTTGGTTATTACTGAATGTTCGATCTTTCTAGAATTTTCGTCGAATGACAATACATAATTTATATTACAAATATTTTTACTCGACAAATTTGTTAAGAAATCGATCCGCTTGATCATGTATTTGTATTAGTTTCGATCATCTGATTGAGGCGATTTTGGATTTGTTGAAAACTACTTTTTAATAGTTGAACAGAGTATGTTAAATTTCTCAAAATCGATTTCGGATGAATGAGAAATCAATGTTTAAAGTAACTCGTGTGATGGGGAAAAACTCATATGGTGTTTATGTGGAGTATGCTTACCTACATTGAAATTCTTGTAGGGAATATTGTATCTTATAACAAGTATAAGTGGAAAAGATGTTGGGACTCTAAAGATATCCAATTTTGTGTTGGGGAATGTGTCATGCTACATTACATTTTCTACACTAACCCACTAGTTATATTCCCTCTGTCTTAATTCATATGCAACGATTTGACTTTCTATGGTGTTCAATATTACATTTTGAACGGTTTTATTTTTCGTCTAAAAAAATATAATAAATTTATGCGTTAACGTAGGATTGAAGCATATAATTTTACTATCAATTATATTTCACGATAATTTTATAAAAGAATTATGTTCTATCCTTTCATGACGCGAATCAAAATTTATAACGACAAATATACACGATCGAATCGTTTGATCAATATCAAAGCGAAGTCACGGAAGTAGTACGTATTACCAAACAAAAGAGTAACATTGAGGAGTCACTGTACCACATGTGTCATACTACATTACGTTTTCTATACTAACGTACTAACAATAATTTTATGTAAAACACTAATATTTAATGCATTTCTAGCTAAACGGTTATACTCCTTCCATCCCAATTAATGTAAATTGTTTAATAGATTAAAGTTTTTCTCAATAAATCCTTTAGGTAAACAATTATACTTTCACAGTCCCAATTTATATGCAATAATTTGACTTTTTATGGTGTTCAATATTACATTTTGAAAGATTTTTTTTCGTCTTAAAAAAAATAATAAATTTATGCTGTTAACGTAGGATTGAAACATATAAATTTACTATCAATTATATTTCACGATAATTTAATAAAAAAATTATATTCTATCCTTTCATGACATGAATCAAAATTTATATCGATAAACATACACGATCGAATCGATTGATCCATATCAAGACGAAGTCACGGAAGGAATATCGTGTTACCAAACAAAAGAATAACATAAATGAGTTAAAACTATCACGTCCATCAAAATTTAAACTACCATTAAATTATCATTAAACTATTGGAAGGTTATCAAAACAAAACTTGACCCCGCCTATCGGCCCTTTTGTCATTTACACATCATGAGCCCCGCACATCACCATTTCTCCACCTAGGTTTCATAATCCCCTTCACCTCGTTTCTCCATCGCAAACTCTCCAATCACCATTTCTCCACCTAGGTTTCATAATCCCCTTCACCTCGTTTCACCATCGCAAAAATACAATCCCTTCCAATCTCCTCACTTTTTTTCTTTCACAAAAGAAAAAAAAAACTCGATTCACATATTCTCTTCACTGGCTAGCCAGTACAGAGAGTATCTGCGGTGGGTGTCACTTTTCTATATTTTTTCTCTCATTTCTTCTCCACACAACACTCTTCAATGGTGACTGCTCTCCTCAACGACGCCGTCATCTATGGCGGTGGCGGAGGATTACTTTATCATAATCATAATCGGAGATCGGTGGTTGGCGATGGAGTCCTGCTCGTTGACTTCATCGGACTGCGGTCCGGATCGAGGAATCATCGCGCCACGAGGCGAGGATTCGCCGTCTCGGCATCGGCGTCGAGGAGGACTCTGAGGTGTTTCGCGGTGAATGGAATTCGCGCTACTGCTGCGGTTTCGGTGTTCGATGGTGAGATTGCTGATGGTAGGAGCTCGGATGAGAGTGAGTCTCGCGCAAGTCAACGACAGGTACTGATGATGAATCGACGATGGTGATGGTGATTATTATTGTGTGGTGTTGGAATTGGTTGAGGAGATATGTGAGGGTTTGGTTGGTGATCTGTTTTGTGTTTTTGTTAGATTGCCGATCATTTTTGCTTGATTTGTTTTGGTGTATGATTTAGTTGATTGATTGATGGTTGTTGTTCATCGTCATTTTGATTCTACTAGTTGAATCTGCTTTGTTAGGAAGGACGAAGTGCTGCTGCAACGCACTGACTGTTTATTTGTGATGGTGGCTGATCGTTGTGTTTTTACCTGTGTTGATGTTTGATTTTATCGATTGATGCTTGTTCATTGTCGTAGTCGTCCTCCAATAGTCGAGTCTGATATGTTGTGATATTAATTTATGCAAAAAATGGATGAGGAAGGGATTAAGAAGAGCATTGAATTCTGCATTTGTGAAAAATTCAAGGTTTGACTTGTGTTTGAATGGATGGATGATTAATTTTTGACGCATGCATGTACTTACATGCTTAACTGGAACCTTTGGAACCCGTAGGTAGGCAGGTAAGTAGGCAAGTATGTACGTTCACATGCAGAGAGTAATCTGATAATCTCAATAAAGAAGTGAGATCAAGAAAATTTCGATGAAAACAAAAAATGGATGTTTCATGAACTTGATGCATTGGTGGAACAATTGGTGATCTATGTCAGTTAGATCACCGGAAATGTTTCCATTCTTCACTGGTGCAATATTTTGGTAAGTGAGTGTGTCCAACTGGGTAACTGATACCAACTTGTGTTTCGTGTATTGTTTTTTCATGGAAAATAGGGAGCAAAGTTCCTGTTTGTTGTGTCTAAGTTTCTTTTCCATACCTCACCCTTTCTTGCTTTGCCAGGATTTTTGTTTTGTATTTGTATATTAAACATCAACATTACTCAATGGTTCTCATTCGGCAAGTATTCTTGTTAACAGTGTGTAATTTGAGAAAGGTTGTTAAATGTATCAAATCATGATAGTGTGCTTGAACGCAATTTTAGGTGAAGTAGCTAGATGACCAATTGAGAGTTTACCTTTTGAAGGAAGTGCATGAGATATTATGTCTCAAGTCTTATCCAAAAAGTATTTCTGATCTGTTTGTTTCTTAAGGCAGTAGTTGCAAGAAGCTGATGTGAAAGTTAAAAGCTAGCTAGCGCTTGACAGCGTAGTATTCATTGGTGGTGGGTTATTTGTACTGATGTGATGTTGACTTTGTCATGCTAAAAATTTGTTATGGTGGTTTTTTTAGGTTGTAAACTTGGAAGATATAATTGCAGAGAGAGGTGCCTGCGGTGTTGGATTCATTGCCAATCTGGATAACAAGGGGTCCCACGAGATTGTTAAGGATGCTCTCATAGCTCTTGGTTGCATGGAACATCGAGGAGGATGTTCTGCTGATAATGACTCGGGTGATGGTTCTGGGGTAATGACTTTGATACCCTGGGAGCTCTTTGACAGCTGGGCTGCTGAGCAGGGTCTTGCACCATTTGATAAGTCACACACTGGTGTTGGGATGGTATTTCTTCCCCGGGACGCTGCCCTTAGAGAAGAGGCCAAAAAAGGTAATCCCTAAGTGAACAGTTCTATTGACCATTAAGGCTCAAAATTCCTCCTCCTTTTTGACAAAATTCCTCTCTTCTTCATTTTATTGACCGTTAAGGGTCAAAATTTGTTAATCCTTCTTTCTTTCCAATAGACTAAAATTTCTGTCTTGCATGTTTTATTGATGTATTTTCCTGTTCTTGGTTTCCATTGATGAGACTTTGATCCTTTGGCAGTTATTGTAAATACCTTCACACAAGAAGGTCTGGAGGTGGTTGGTTGGAGATCAGTTCCTACAAACGCCTCTATTGTTGGCCTTTATGCAAAAGAAACAATGCCCAACATAGAGCAGGTTTTTGTAAGAATTGCAAAGGAGGAGAACATAGATGATATTGAAAGAGAGCTGTACATCTGTAGAAAAATAATTGAGCGTGCTAGTAGTACGGAGCCTTGGGGAAGTGAACTCTATTTTTGTTCACTATCTAATCAGACCATTGTCTACAAAGGCATGCTTCGTTCTGAAGTGCTGGGGATGTTTTATTATGATCTTCAGAGTGATCTCTATAAATCCCCATTTGCAATCTATCATCGTAGGTACAGCACAAATACTAGTCCTAGGTGGCCTCTTGCACAACCTATGAGGTTTCTTGGTCACAATGGGGAGATCAACACAATACAGGTTTCGTTTTCCTGCTTCTCTTGGTAAAGGTCTATCTGATCTCATCTCTTTAGTTATTACTATTTGCTTATCTGATTATGTAAATATTTGGGCAGGGAAACTTGAACTGGATGCAATCTCGAGAATCGTCATTAAAGTCTCCTGTTTGGCGTGGTCGTGAGGGTGAAATCCGTCCATATGGGAATCCTAATGCATCCGATTCAGCGAACCTTGATAGTGCTGCTGAAGTATGAACTGGGCTTCCATATTTTAACTTTTGTGCTTGTTAGTTTTTCTTTTTCCTTTCTCTTGATTGCTTTCACTTGTGCATGCTGGTGAAGTATGTTACATTGAGCATGCATGATTTAGCTTCCTAGTTTGGGTTCTTATATTCACTTCATACTTTGAACGACTAGCCCTCTTTCACTCTCAAAGAAATATTAGATTTATGGTTTTCTCATCCCTTTGTCTCTCAAATACTTAATTGTCTTCGCAGTTGTTGATAAGGAGTGGGCGGAGTCCACAGGAAGCGCTGATGATTCTTGTTCCAGAAGCATACAAGCACCATCCGACATTGTCGATTAGATATCCAGAGGTAAATCTAGCCACGATGCTGAGCTTAAAATGAAGCTGTATCTATTAGATCATTCAATGTGCTTCATGTAGAGTATAATTGATCATTCAGTGAAATCTTTGACTTCATCATATGTATATGGTCAGTTTATGATTTTAACTCGAATGGCCTTCTTATCCTGATTAGTGCAATCCAGTTTGCCTTTCCATTTTTTGTTGCTTACAGTTGATAAATCTTTGTGCCTGCCTTAGGTTGTCGATTTCTATGACTACTACAAGGGCCAGATGGAGGCATGGGATGGACCTGCCTTACTTTTGTTCAGGTACTACTTCAATACTGTGCTTTTAATTTAACAATAGATGGATAGATTGGGGTCTGAAAGGAAATTGAAGTACATTCTAGATATACTAAATTTTGGTTGTGCTAAAATTTTGAGCTTTCATGAGGGAATTGAGTCTTAAGCCAAAGATATTCTGCATTATCAGCTACATCTAAAATCTGCTCTAGGCCTATGCACTTTTCTTTATCGAAGATTTGTAATCGCACGATCTTCTTCCTGCAAATAATCATTAGCATAGTTCTATGTTTCACCTATTGTCTTCCCTTGTAAATGATTTCTCTCACTGTACAAGGCCTTAGAGAACAATTAAAGTCAGCTCAATCACCAGCTCTTGGAAAAATGTGTTAGAAACACTATGCAACTGTGCTTTTTGAGATTTTTATAAAGATAGATGATTGAGGTGGCACCAAAAAGACAAGATGAGAGTTGAGAGTTATCATTAAGATGATGTTGATGCGTAAATTTAAGATTTATCGAAAAAAAGCCTAAACGATAGGACCAGAGAAAACCGTACAACTTGAAACTTGCAAAAAGGTTGGTGATGAATGACTTTGCAGAGTGTCATGGAATTCAGGAGAATGAGAGTACTATATCAATTTAGCTGATCCTGCTAACTGCGCAATGATTCTGTATATAAATCAGTCGCAAATGGTTTGTTTGATTTTACAGTGACGGAAAAACTGTTGGTGCTTGCCTTGATCGAAATGGGCTTCGTCCTGCTAGGTATTGGCGCACGGTAGACAATGTTGTCTATGTTGCATCTGAGGTATTCTTCTCACTCCGGTCTTGCTTCTCTATTTGGAATTGGCTAATAATTATTGGGCCCTTCTGTAGAAAGATAAAGACAAGTTGAATAACTAGTACTTGCCCATATCCTCTTATATTAGTGGCAATCGGGAATTAGTATAGTTTCTCGACAGTAACTTCAAATCAGGTGACTACAAAGGCAATTCAATAAATTTCCTCTTTCACGAGATCGATGTTTTGTGTCTGTTTGCTCTGATTTCGCTTAAATTCTGGAACCTGCAGTCAGTAGTCCAGTTTGAAAGCCGTTGTTAGTCTTGCTTGATTTTAGGTCATGAAAGATTTTGCTTTGCATTGTTGAATGGCCCTTTTGACTCAATGTGTGGAGTTTTCTCTCCCTTGCAATGATTTTGTTCATGGTAATGCGAAGTTAATGAGCTTCAGACTTTAAGTTGCCTGAATAAGTGATACTATAAAGTTGGAAAGTGAAAAGAGAGTCTCTGAATGGTGTCACTAATCTCTTCAATTAATCGATCTATGCTTTTATCTATTTACAAAAAGTGTGCAGATGATCTGTATCCATTTCAACAGTATAAACATGTTATTCAAGGTTTTGTTTTCTCATTGTACAATGTTCTACATTCTATGCTGCAGACATATTCTAGTTATGAGCAGTCGGTTCAATTTTCTCAATGACTTGTGGTTAATTGATCTTCCAGATATTACTTGTACACAGGTTGGAGTACTTCCCATGGATGAATCCAAAGTAATAATGAAAGGTCGCCTTGGTCCAGGAATGATGATTGCAGTTGATTTACCCAGTGGTCAGGTCTGTGGAGTTGCCTGTAAATTGCCCAATGTGTCCTGAGATTAAGATGTAACAGCATGACCATAAGTGAGCTGTACTAAGACCTTTTGTGGGTTATTTATGGCATAATCCCAACAAAATCCTCGGTAAATGTTCATTAAAAAATTAACACAGCCAAAAGAAAACTAATGAGAGTGAAAAAAATGTTGATCATAAGCCATTCCTGAATGCAAGAGAACCAGCACAATTGTTCTGTAAGACTCCTGAATAAAGGATGGTATCTTTTTATTAGTATTTTTTTCTTTCCCGTGATTGATCCTTTGGCGAATTGTTTTTTCTTTGAAACAACAGGTTTTTGAGAATACTGAGGTCAAGAAGCAAGTAGCTTTGTCAAACCCGTATGGAAAATGGTTGAAGGAGAACCTGCGGTCGCTGAAGCCAGCAAACTTCCTTTCGTCTGCAGTACTTGACAATGAAACAATCCTGAGGCGCCAACAGTATGAACTTTTATGTTGCTTTAGCCTTTAAGTTGATATTGGCATGCTGTGTTTGGGTGATTAACTCTTTTCTGGTTTTGTAATGTCATAAAAAAAACAATAATCTTTCTGGGTATTAAAAACTATTTACTGTTTTTAGGTTTTTGTTGTACGGTACTCAAGGTTGATGACTATATTTCTCACTGTGGTTTGACATTATTGATACATCTATGGTACTCAAAACCTTATGTAATTAGTCATCTATATTGTGTTATTGATATCTATATTTGATGTGAAGTTTAGTCTAAATAGATGTCAAGGGAAGAGAAAAAAAAAAAAGGAAAGGAAAGGTGAGCCTAACATTGTTTAGTTCGCGGTTGTTTTGTGTGACGGTATGTGTATGCATGGTCACTTTGTCTTTGTACTAGCTTATTTGCAGTCTTGACAAAATGGTATAATGGGCTGCTCTTCATACTTCATATTTGTAGGGCATTTGGCTACTCCAGTGAGGATGTCCAAATGGTTATTGAAACTATGGCTGCACAAGGAAAGGAACCTACTTTTTGTATGGGAGATGATATTCCATTGGCAGTAATATCCCAGAAAGCACACATGCTTTATGACTATTTCAAGCAGCGATTTGCTCAGGTTTGTTGATTTTTTTTTGTCGGTTCTCTGTGTATAAGTCCAATTCTCTGAGTCTTGTAGGAATTGTAGCTTGTGCAGCTAATTCATGTTCTAGATTTCGATTCAAGTGGGACAGAATTTCTGTATGTAGGACTAAACCTCACCCACATTCTGCAACTTTGTGCTTGTTGTTGGTCTCCTGATCTTACCTCGTGAATTCGTTAAGTACCGTATGTGTATTACTGACAGACATGTCACATGTGTAATTATTCTTAAGTTGCAACACTCACACGAGCCATGCCCTCCTGAGGTCATGATAATCATTTGTGCATGCTCGAAAGCTTCTTTCTTCCAAGTTCTTATGATCCATAAAACGATATCAGTAGCATTTTTTAGGTGTTGTCTGCCGCCATTGAACCACAATCACACCACTTTGTCTTAGATGAGTTGCCAGCTAGGGCGGGTTTGTTTCCTAAGGTAAATAGCTTTAATCAATGCAATACTGCCAAAAGTCTTCAGACTTGTATTGTAAGGAAGCAAAATTCAGAAATTTTTCTTAGTGAATTCTCTTGATGACCATGTGGTCGGTCATGGGCCTCATGGCTATCATCAGAATTTTTTGGATTTCATTAATGGTGCACTTTTCTTACATACAATTGCTGTATATCTGTAGGTTACAAACCCAGCAATTGATCCGTTAAGGGAAGGACTGGTTATGTCTCTTGAAGTTAATCTTGGAAAGCGTGGTAACATATTAGAGGCTGGACCTGAAAATGCTTCCCAGGTTCATATTTCTTTCTTCTATTGATTCTTCAAATGCCTGTTTGTGATTTCTTGTTTTTGGAATCTTGTGATTTTGACTTTGACATAGTGTGTATTAGGTTTTTCTGTCAAGTCCTGTATTAAATGAAGGGGAGTTGGAGGCATTGCTATCTGACCCGGTTCTAAAACCGAAAGTCCTACCTGCCTTCTTTAACATCAGGAAGGGTGTGGAAGGTTCCTTGCAAAAAACGTTGCACAGGCTGTGTGAAGCAGCTGATGAAGCTGTTAGGAGTGGTTCACAGCTTCTTGTGTTATCTGACCGGTCTGATGAACTGGTAATTTCCTGTCATGCCACTTGACCATGTTTTTTTCGTGATCCTTTCGTCTTTGATGGTGATTCTGGCTTATTTCAAATCCCTTTCATGATTTCTTGGGGGCTTCGAATTAGTGATTTAATGGTTCGTGTGGCTTAAGCACCCTTAAATTTTTTTTTCTCTGATGTTTTAGGGTTTCAATATGTACGAGTCGGTATGACGTGACATTATTAGGAGTTGGCAAGTTTAACAGATTGAAACTGTTCTGATTATGGTCTCGGTGTATTGCTGTAATTGCATTTACTTTTTTGTATTACATGTTTTATTTCATTTGGTAATAACAAAAACCTCATTGTTTTTAGGAACCAACACGTCCTGCAATCCCAATACTGCTCGCTGTTGGTGCTGTGCATCAACATCTTATTCAAAATGGTTTAAGAATGTCAGCTTCCATTGTGGCAGACACTGCTCAGTGCTTCAGTACTCATCAATTCGCGTGTTTGATTGGATATGGTGCAAGGTTTTTTCCCCTGTTTCTCTCACCTATGTATTAATGCGTGCTCTCCTTCAATTTAGATAAAGTTTCTCCTCTTGATTAGCATATTGTGCTTTGATAAATATCCTGGGGATTGATGATTCTGATACATCTGGGTTGATGTACATTCAATGTGCTTTTGTCAATTCATTTTTGCGTCCTCCAAGTAACTGGTACTTAAATTTTGATTCCTGGTAAACCAAATTCCTCCAGCTTGTCATTTCCTACTTGTAACAAAGTATAAAAGTACAGTTAACGTGGAGGGGTTCAGCCCTTCTTATGACAAAATAAATAAAAATTTAAAAAGATTTAAAAATTAAAAATTTAATTAAAATAAAAAATACAGTTAGACTACTTAATGTTGCGTTGGATCTTCTATTTTGTAATAACGTAAATCGATGTGTTTTCCATTTGCTTCTTGAACTTATCAATTTGTTCAGATTTGCAACATCCTTTAGTGTGATGTCACTGATATTCATCCCCTGATGATTTTGCAGTGCTGTTTGTCCGTATTTAGCACTGGAGACATGTCGTCAGTGGCGATTGAGCAATAAAACTGTGAATTTAATGAGGAATGGAAAAATGCCTACAGTGACAATTGAACAAGCCCAAAAGAATTTCTCTAAGGTGTGTGCATCCTCTCTATGATTCTAATGAATGTGTGCAAAATGATACATATAGATATGATTTCTCTTTACATTGCACAAATTTTCCGCGAGATGAATTGTTGAGTCGTTCGCATACTGGTCAACCCTATAATAAAATTTGATTCAGCTGTCCATTCTTAACCTGGTGTTGACACCTTTTTTTCTGAATAATGGTCTTAGAGATACATGCTATGCCTTTGTTTGGTCTGTAACAATGTTATCTGACCAGATCAAATACAACTTTTCAGCTTTTAGTTTAGTTGTTTATGTGGACTCAGTGAACACCATTTTTCTTTACTTTAAATTCTATATTTTACAGGCTATCCAATCTGGTCTGCTGAAAATTCTTTCAAAAATGGGCATATCGTTGCTTTCAAGGTATGCTCTTTAATTTGTGTTTTGGCTTTTTTCCTTCCTCATCTTCTGCTTTGTCAAAGCTCTCGAGAACCTTTTTTTCGAGCAGCTATTTTCTCGGTCTCAAAAGAATTAGTTCCATAAGCAAGTCTTAATATTCACCCCTATTTTCTCAGTTATTGTGGCGCTCAGATATTTGAGATCTATGGATTAGGGAAAGACGTGGTTGATACTGCTTTCTGTGGAAGCGTGTCAAAAATTGGTGGATTAACACTTGATGAGGTAAGGCACTCAATTCTTTTTCATTGGATCTCATGGTAGATATACTCTATGAGTAATTTGTGGTCTATCTTGATTTGGAAGGCATATTGTCAAATCAGTTTATGGCAGAGCCAAGTAAATTGAATTCAAGCATATTTTATAGCAGAGATAATAATTACGTCAATGAGAGACTTGTGAAGACTTATAATGCATGTGTTTCAAAAGGGAGACAGGGAGTTCAGTGTGAAAAATCAATCAAGTATATGTAGAGGGCTTGGTGCAAAATAGAGGGATATAACGAAAATTTCTTGTTTGGTGAGAATAATTCTTTGTGGGGTCCAGAATGTAACTTTAGCGCTGTGATTTGCAGTTCTTTTGACATATCTTTTTTGTCCTAGTTGGCGAGAGAGACCTTGTCTTTTTGGGTCAAAGCTTTTTCACAGGATACTGCAAAACGACTGGAGAACTATGGATTTATACAATTCCGTCCAGGAGGTATTGCTCTACATGGGTTGACCATCTTTTTTTTTTTTTTTTTTTTTTTTGCCTGCTCATATTAATGTTGCTTGACCTAGAACTTATAACCTAGTTCTTGCTTTCATGTGGTAGGCACTTGTAGCATCGTCATTGTCCAGCGACTTCTTCATTTTATTGACATTACTTCATTACATGAAATAGGTGAATATCATGGCAACAACCCGGAGATGACAAAACTGCTCCACAAAGCCGTTCGTGAAAGAAGTGAAAGTGCATATGCAGTGTATCAACAGCATTTGGCTAATCGGCCTGTAAATGTGTGTTCAAATGCTTTTCCTCCTCCTCTTGTTCTTTTTTATGAAAACATTCGAAGTTAAATAGGATTACATGTAGATAACATTCTGCCATTTCTTTCAGGTTCTTCGTGATCTCCTAGAGTTCACAAGTGAACGAGCTCCCATTCCTGTGGGAAAGGTAGAATCTGCTACATCAATTGTTGAACGCTTCTGCACAGGAGGAATGTCCCTTGGAGCTATTTCCAGAGAGACCCATGAAGCAATTGCCATTGCTATGAATAGGATTGGTGGAAAATCTAATTCTGGGGAAGGCGGTGAGGTACAAGTTCCTTGAAGGATTGCTCTAGTTCTTTAGGTTGGCTGCTCTTATAGAATACTATCCACAAGAACTTGGATCTCATGCCATCTTTGGTTTCATTCTGTGCAGGATCCAATTAGATGGCGTCCTCTTACTGATGTGGTTGATGGGTATTCCCCCACTCTACCACATTTGAAAGGTCTCCAAAATGGAGATACTGCAACTAGTGCTATCAAGCAGGTGAATTATTGATGCGGCAAGTTCGACAAGTTTCTCATTTCGTTGTTTTAGAAATATTTCACAGGCTTCACTTTCTTGCAGTATCCTTATTTGTTAAAAGAAAAAAGAAAAAAAAAGATATCTAGCTATGAAGTTGCTACCGAATGTGAAGTTTCCCCATGACAGAAGAACTCCACTTTCTTATCTTTGGGGACTGAAAACTTGTTTCTTTGAAACTTGGATCTTAAAGGTTGTTATCTAACTGGCTGTAAATTCTTCAGGTTGCATCTGGACGTTTTGGTGTAACTCCTACATTTCTGGTCAATGCGGATCAGTTGGAAATCAAAATTGCACAAGGCGCAAAACCTGGTGAAGGTGGTCAACTGCCTGGGAAAAAAGTTAGTGCCTACATTGCAAGACTAAGAAACTCTAAACCAGGGGTTCCACTTATTTCGCCGCCGCCTCATCATGATATTTATTCCATTGAGGATCTTGCACAGTTAATCTTTGACCTTCACCAGGTAAGAACTTCGCATCATAACTCAATTGTTATTGTGATCTACTAAATCACTGTATGCAAACCCAGTCTTGATGTAATTACAGGTCAATCCTAAGGCCAAGGTGTCAGTTAAGCTCGTAGCAGAAGCCGGAATTGGCACCGTTGCTTCTGGTGTTGCAAAGGGTAATGCGGATGTCATTCAGGTAGCTTCTGTAAATTTGCTTTACAATTCACGTATGAATAACTTGTTGGGTTTCTCAGGCTAGTGGCTGTCTTTCCCTTCATTACTTGCTCATATATTCTATGAGTTCATAAATTTCAACTTTGAGATTAAAACAAGAGTTTATTTACTTTGTTGATCGAGGTTGTGATATGGAGAAACAAAAGAAAGAAACGATGATAGAGCAACAGCCTTTCCTGTTTGAGTAAGCCAACAAGCAACCTGGCTGTCGTAATTAATTTTTGTATGATAAGATACATTTGTGGATCTTATACAGTCAATTTGGACTTTTAGTAAAGTTGGTTCTTCAATATGGTATCAAAGGAGTTGTAACTTTATGGTGACGATTTCAGATCTTGCCACCACCATCTGTTTGGTGTTTACTTGATACTTAGTTTGTCCGTGACCAGTGTATTTGTTGTTCACGCATGCTTCAAGCCCAAGTGGGCTTTCGTGTGAGAGGAAGAGTGGAGATACGGTTGTGGGCCTTTTATCATCATTTCAAAAATTCTATAAACATGCTCGTTTTTTTCATCCTAGGTTTTGGTTTCGCATAGAAAGATCCAGTTTAAATGTACTTTTCATTTGGATTCTGTGTAGAACTATTATCAAGATTTACTGCTTCTGTCCCCCCTGGTTCTCTCTCAATGACAAGTTGATGGTTGAAAAATGCTCTTAGTTCTTTTCTCTTCCATTAAAGTGTAATTAATCCCGGGGAATCTGATACGTGAGTGCTCACATAGTGAATGAATCGTTTTACACGATGTTGATTAGACCTAAAAGAAGGTTTGACATTTTATCTTAGTTTGCGAGAAGCAGACAAAGACTAAGTGGGTTCTCTATCCTTTACATTGAGTCTATGCTAAAGTCAGAGATTTGAAAGCTTTTACTTGTTTCAGATATCAGGACATGACGGGGGAACTGGTGCCAGCCCTATAAGCTCCATCAAGCACGCTGGTGGTCCTTGGGAACTGGGGCTTACAGAGTCTCATAAGGTGTGCATAGCATTTTACAATCGGAAAAGGTGGTGTCATCCAGTGTGCACAAGCGTTTCTAAACAAATAACCTTTTGCAGACTCTCATTGAAAATGGACTTAGAGAAAGGGTCATTCTCAGAGTTGATGGTGGTTTCAAAAGTGGGGTTGATGTCCTCATGGCTGCGGCAATGGGTGCTGATGAATATGGTTTTGGTTCTCTAGCAATGATTGCAACAGGGTGCATAATGGCTCGTATTTGCCACACCAATAATTGTCCAGTTGGTGTTGCTAGCCAGGTTTTAATACTTTGCTTGCAACATGCTATAATGTCTCCACTACTTGTGTGCTTATTTTGATGACCATCTTTATTAATTTTTCATAGAGAGAGGAACTCCGAGCTCGTTTTCCTGGGGTGCCTGGAGATCTAGTCAACTTCTTTTTGTACGTTGCTGAGGAGGTGATAGCTTGTCCTTTGCTTTTTCTATTCTTAGATTTAATTGCTTCCCTCTACCCTTCAGTGCCCGTCTGGTGTCATGAACGATGAACTCTACTTGCGATATGTAACCAGCATACAAGTCTGATTAATTTAGCAGATTTGTAACACACATTTGTATATTTTGACAGGTAAGAGGTCTATTAGCAGAGCTGGGCTATGAGAAGTTGGATGACGTAATTGGAAGAACGGATCTATTAAAGCCGAAGGATATTTCTGTCATGAAAACTCAACACCTTGATCTGAGCTATGTTCTATCTGTATGTTCCCAATGTTAACTCTGCTGCTTTGCTGCATATGCTTTGAGTTATCTTTGTAATTACACTCTATAATCTGGCTCACTTTCAGAATGTTGGATTACCAAAAATTAGCAGTTCTGCTATCAGGAAGCAGGATGTGCACACTAATGGGCCGGTTCTTGATGATACATTACTTTCAGATCCTGAGGTAAGACCTCTGCAACAATTTTCGTGGTTTCTTATGAACAGGGCAGCTAGTATTAGTTAATGTCGTGGAACGAATTCTATCAAAAATCCGTATTGATGGTAATAAGCTCATTATATTATTTGTATCTCAACACTCCCCTCACGCGAAAACCTCTTTTTGGGTTTGAAGCGCGGATATATATTTGGGTGATGCAAAGTGTAGAGGAGTCTATATGTTGTTAATTTGATCTCCCAAATTCCAAAGTGCGCTTTCGCGTGGACAATGCACTGGTCTATCATAAACCAAGTGCCACACAAACACAACAACAAGCGGGGGTTGCAGGATTCGAATACGTGACCTCACTGTCACACCTGTTTTGATACAATGTCGTGGAATCAATTCTATCAAAAATCCAAACTGATGGTAGTACATCCATTATTTTATTTGTATCTCAACACTTACAACTATATTTTCCATCAGATATTTGTTGTTTTGGATCGATGTCGCGACAACGCTTTTGCTGATAACACCACACTGCAACTTTAGAAAGATAATTCTGGAGCTGCAGTTGAAGAACTTCATCTTTCTGCGACTGCAAAATTTCAGTTCATGTTTAGATAACACTATTGTTCATATTTTCCATTTTTCACAAGCTCCAACCAGAATTAATTAGCATTGGCTATTTGTTCCAATGATGATGTATGAACATATGCAACATCTAACCACCATCTTTTGTGTAAATATGTACTTTGTGCTTATGATATGTCATTAGATTGTGCTTCACATTTGCACATCAGGATGGACCAAGGATATCTATTCCAGCGTTTGTTACATTAATCATTTGCTACCTGCTTCACATCTGAAGAAACACTTTTTACCCTGCTTTCAGATTTTAAATGTGATTGAAAACGAGAAGGTAGTGGACAAGACAGTGAAGATTTACAATGTGGATCGCGCTGTTTGTGGGCGTATAGCTGGTGTTATTGCCAAGAAATATGGTGATACCGGTTTTGCTGGGCAGCTAAACATTACGTAATAGTCGTCCTTCCTTTTGAGAACCTTGCATCAGTTAGAGGTTGACTATTTGGAACGAATTACAATGCTTCTTGTTTCATGCTTTCAGGTTCTTAGGAAGCGCTGGCCAATCTTTTGCTTGTTTTCTGACTCCTGGGATGAATATTTGTCTTGTTGGAGAAGCCAATGATTATGTGGGAAAGGTAATATAATGAAATATGTGAACTCTGAATTTCAATCCCTTGCTTCTCATCTTCAGCTTTCTCGGTTTGAAAGCAAACTTTTACATGTTCCATAGTCATGCGTAAAAATAGAAAGATCAATTGAATTGGTTTATCTGTCAAACGGTAGTTACCATTCATGAATGATTTATGGTGTAGGGCATGGCTGGTGGTGAATTGGTAGTCACCCCTGTTGAAAATGTGGGTTTCCATCCTGAAGATGCCACTATTGTTGGAAACACCTGCCTATATGGAGCAACAGGTGGGCGAATCTTTGTTAGAGGAAAAGCTGGGGAACGATTTGCAGTAAGAAACTCACTCGCTGAAGCTGTAGTGGAAGGCACTGGGGATCATTGTTGTGAATACATGACTGGCGGTTGTGTGGTAGCACTTGGAAAGTGAGTTTTGTAATATCTTTCAGTGTAGCATTGTGCCTAAATTGAACGAGCAGCGTTACTGAGTTTCGTGTATGCTTGCTTCTTCTATCTTTTTGACAGAGTGGGTAGAAATGTTGCTGCTGGAATGACGGGAGGTTTGGCATACCTGCTTGATGAAGATGGCACTCTCTTTCCTAAGGTCTGATCTTATAGTGTGTAATCTGTAAAAAAGAAAGGGTTTTCAGTGCCCAAAAGTTTCGAGGATGGACTTGGAATCATCAGCTACCGTACCCATCCTACCCTGATATTCATCCTATGCAATTCAAACCTAATGGATCCAACCTATTAGATATGTTGGGTTAGATGCATTTTCAAACTTGAACTCTAGCATCTCGAGTATGTCCACCCTATGGCTCTGGATAACCTCTATTTGATGTTTTTGTATAGACAACTTGTCCTTTTTTTTAACGTTGACTCATTTTCTAGAGCATAAATTACTCTGGTGATTGTGATGCAGGTCAACAAGGAGATTGTTAAAATCCAGAGAGTGACCGCCCCAGTTGGGCAGATGCAACTGAAGAACCTGATTGAAGCACATGTTGTAAGTAACAATTTTGGCAGTGCAAACTTCTGTTATTTGACTATCAGTTAACATTTCATCTTGAGGAATCAATGAGGCGTACCTGCATAAGAGAACTTGATTCTCACAAGAAAATATGTTTCACATAATTCTCTACATGGAAACCACAGAACTTGAATTGCCATGACCTATGACTAGGAAAAGCTTTGACTTTCATCTGGTTCACGTCTGATCAATTTGTGTATCCTTCAATTATTTGATGGTCATCAGTTATCTTGTGGCACAGTGTAAAGTTTTCCTAATACCGTCCATGCGCTGTAGCCCAAAACTTCAAAAGTCAAAGCGATGAAGATTCTGCGAACTACAACAATCATCTTTTAGGCTTATATGGTGTACACTTCTACTAAGTTTGACTTGCCAAATCATGTTGGATTTTTTTCAACTCTCTGAATGTGCTCTCTCCTTTTCCCAAAGGTGTCATTTTTTTTTTTTACCCTGCTATTTTATATGTATGTTTGATGCATTCCCTAAATCCTATCGATGATAGGGACATCATCTTCGCGTTTTGCTTGCTGCATATTTGAATCTTGGCACTCCATCAACTGACATCACGTAATATTTCATTCCAGGAAAAAACTGGCAGCACCAAGGGTGCCGCTATACTGAAGGAGTGGGACACATATTTGCCGCTATTCTGGCAGCTGGTTCCACCCAGTGAAGAAGACACTCCAGAGGCATCCGCTGTGTACGAGCAAAAAGCAGCTGATCAGGTCACCTTGCAATCTGCATAAGACCGTTGGAACTTCTCGCTGTAAAACAAAAAGATTGCATGCTGGGAAAAATGAGAGTCCCTGGCCATTGACAGACTCACAGAAGTGATGCATGCTGCAGCAATTCTTCGCTGCTTTCGGGGTTCCAATAGCGGCTTGAGGGAGCTGAAAACCTCATATTGATTGTACAATACGTGAAACATGGTAGATAATCACAAACTCTCCGGATTTCAGAATCCTGGTTTGTGAAGGCCGATGAACCAGCAATTGTATAGCAATAATCTGTAAAAATCATGTATTCTTAGTTTCTCCTGGATTATTCTGAACTGAAATCCCATAAACTGCTGCCCACCTTGCCACGGAGCATTGCTTGTGTGAGTTTGGTTGGGTAAAGATTTGTATGTTATTGATACTGATTACCTTGATGTTCGATTTGTTTGATACAGAATATTTCTCTATTGCAAGGAAAATGTATTGTAGTCATGATGATGATGATGTATATGATATTAACCTTCCGAGATGATAACGTATACAGTTATTATTATTAGTTCAAGCAACTCCGATCCAAGTGAGCTTCATCCACAGTAAAGAACAGAACATATGTTGTAAACTTTACAGGTTCACTTTGTAAACTTTACCCTTCACTTGTGATAGATTTTTTATGTTGTAATTTATGCTAAACCCAGAATGAATTGTATGGATGGTATAAATCGGTTTTGCGTGATAATGTTCTCACTTGTTAATAATGGTTGTGCTGACTGAGATAATTATATTGTTCTGAACAAAGGTCTGACCATAGTTACAGATGGAAAAAACTTGAAAGGGAAAAGCTGCACTGTTAATAGGCAAAAGAAACTGGAGACCAAACATCAGCATTTTGCATTTCTACAGTGAAGTGTCTAACATTTCTTATACAATGATAGCAGCTGCTGTCTCAACCATTCGCAACTGATTTGCTGCATTCCATCCACCTATTAAGAGTCGCGAAATGGAAAAAAAACGACACTTAGTTTCGGTCGTCATATCAAACTGTATTTCTTGTGCTTAAAATTTGAGATACTTACAGATAAGTGCACGGTGAAGAGATCCAGCCCTGCATTTGTCCTAAATGAGGAAACATCAATGACAAGAAGTCCATTCTCATCGAGCACCGACAGAACATGGGATAGTGAAACTCTCTTGTGCGCCTTAGACGTTGAGATCTGGACAATGAATTCCGTGTCACCTAATTTGCTGACTGAAACAGAACACAATGAGCTGCATTGATCAGCTTCATTTTTCCTTTGCCTTGCTTCTTGTAGGGAGGCACTTCTACTTGTTATAAGCTTCTCCTTCTTCTGAACCAGTGTTTTTACTTCGTTTTGTAACTCCGGTATGTACTTCACAACGCGGGACACTGTTGCGGGAATGCTGAGTTTCTTCTGCACAATTTCAAATTGCTTGATATAAAAATCCAGTAGTGAATGTTTCAATCATATGACAATGACATTATTCAATCAAACATATCTTACGAGAGACTATGGTGCAAGAGAAGTCGTGTCATCAGACATCAAGTAATATGCGTGAACATTCCATCCCAGGCTTTTCGGTCTTGTTATGCTCGTCCATAATTTTTCTCGAAGGCAACAAGCATCAAATTAGAACAATCTAGATCCTTGTGTTCATGCTTTGATAGTGAGTTGCAAGAAAGAGTACTATTGTATTCAAAGGTAACTAAATGGGACTACCTATGACTACATCGGATCTTGATCGTTGAATTTAACTGCGTAGAAGACTATTGTCTTATTAATTTAGCTTGTCACGTTTTTTTAAGAAACCAAATACAAGAACAAAAAGAAGAGACAGAAGTTGGACTAACGTTTTGTTCTGGAGCAGGGAGAAGAGAACGTAGAGAAGAATACAAGCTGTTGATCTTCTTTCGACGATCCCTCTCGCTCTCACTATGGTTTCTTTTCTTTACCACCACCGCCACATCCTCCACCCTAGGCGATTGATCCTCCTCTCCGACACTGATGTATGGCTCGGACGATCCGAACCAAAGCTGCTGATTCAAGTAAGAATTGTCTGAACCCTCCAATACTGCTCCAGGAGTTGATCTCCAGCTCTCAATATAGTGATCATGATCATGGATTGTTGGATTATCATCTAGCTGATTAGGCCATGATCCAACGGCTGAGAACCAAGGAGATGTTGCCAACATGATGCTGTTGGTGCTCTCAGTGCCAATAGAAATTATAAATCTTGAATGTTGAGCAAATGGTATTTGATGATGGAGCTTTTCTCGCTATATCTTGTAAGTTGCTAGGACCATTTACATATTTATATGAACTTGAATGACCACGATTTCTCGCTTCCCCATTGGGTAAGGGTTGAATTATCTATGTGTCTATCCAAATAGTGAATTCAAACACGTAATATCTAAATAGACAAACGTGTTTTAATCAACTACTCATAAAAATCTAAATAAAACTCACTTTGATGAGGTTTAGAACCACGTCTTGAAGTTTTTAAAAGAGTTTGTGTTATTTTCTTGTCCAAGTTAACCACAAGGGCCGCTTATACACATGCTCCCTATATAACTACAGAAAGTCTTATAAATATACATTAGAGTTTTGTGTATTTCGCTTATGATTAGATAGTCTCTCCGTTTACATTTTGGACGACTATAGAAAAAATTGAACCCAATTTCCTGTCGGAGAAATGATTATTACCAAACCCGACAGCCCGCTTTCTTTTCATTAACTACTTTGTGAACCCAGTTGACAAAGATTAGTTAAAAGATTAATCATCTAATCCACTTTTCACAAGAATCTGTTCACTTTAGGTCTTCTCATACATACATGATTAAATATACTACCACAATAAGATAATATGTGTTGATTACATGTATGTTTAATTAATTGCACATTAAACAGATATATGGTGAAGGTTTTGTTGTGAAAATGATACTTCCATTTTTTATTTTTTTATAAGTTGGTCTAGCACGTGACAGTGTAGCTAGTGTATTGCTGCTAGTGCGTGCGGGCTCGTGCAAATTGGTGTACGGGCACGCGATTGAAGTGTGAAGCTACGTTGCATGTAAATGAAAATTGACAATCCAACAAAGTACTTGTTGATCTCTCTTTGAATGAAATTCAACTCATGATATATAAGTGCTCAAAGCACAACTCTTGCTATAGAGACAACAATCCATATGATCTTATCAGATACATATACGATGAATACAAGATATACATAATTTAATCCTCTTAATTTTTAAAAAGAGATTATTTCTTTTACATTTCCGAGATATTAAATATATAATTACATAATTATAAAAAATATTATTTATCATCGAATTATCATCTTTTTATCAAATTTTGCTATATCATGTATATATTTTTTTTAAATGCAAATTAGAAGAAAGTTAAAATAGGATAAATTCAATTATAAACAATTTTTTCTTATAATGTGCGTGGAATGTGTGATGTGAAATATGTAGGAGGCACATGCCAATGCATGGCGGGCACGTGCCAACATGAGGCAGAGCAAGTGAGCCTCATGGAAAACACAAGCTCTACCTTTTTGCTTCTTTTGGAGAGTAAGATAATGGAGATGATGAAATGCATCTAATAGAGTACTTTATTGTTAGTTACTATAAATTATTAGTTACTATAGTAGAGTACTTTATTGTTTCCTTTATGTAAGCAAACTAATTTCTTTTATGAAGTAACTTACATTGTAAAACTAATGTCACGACTAACCTCTCATTGTACGATAAGCAACTTATGTAAGACAAATTGCATCCGCAACGTCATTGCGCCTCTGATTCGAATATTCATCACAACAAGTAGATAATATCTCTTCCGTTCACACCAATCAATTGTTACAACTATTCATCATGCATGCTAAGGAACGTACGCACCTTCCCTAACGTTTTGGGTAAGATCAAATGTGTTTGTTAAGCAACTCTGTGTTGTTTCACCAGATCATCATGGAACAAATTCTCTGATGTGCGACAAATTACAAGACTCAAAACCATAATTGATCTAACCCCATGATTTATGCCAAGTATTAAACATAAGAGATTTCAACTCAAAATCAATTAATAATAAGTGGAGTGATCCAGGATTTATAGAACACGTCCCCTCACGTGAATATCTCCTCTGGACTTAAAATGCAGATATTTTGGGTGTTATAGGATGTCAGATCGTTGGACCTATTAGGCTTTGATATCCTATTAAACGTAATTGGTTTCAAATCAAAATCAATTAATAATAAATGATGTGACTCAAAAGTTATATAACACGATGTAAATATCTCTTTTGAGCTTAAAGTGTAGACATATTTGGGTGACAAGAGTGTTACACAGTTGGGCCTGCTGAACTTTGATATCATATTAAATACCTGGATTCTAATTCAAAAACTAATTAATAATATATTAAATAAATCAAAAATTTATATTAATTTTTCAAACTTGAATATACGTATAGTTCTCCCAACACAAACATTATTGATCGTCCCATATAATAAGATCAAGTTTAGGTTCACAGATTAACCCCTTTGATGCCATACTCAGTTTGTGTCGATTTTACAACCAAAGAAACAGTTGACTACCCAAAACAAAAACAACCTCGATCAAAAGTCCACAATGGCCGTGGCCCAAACAATCCGTCCAATTCCACAGCCCAAACACACTCAAAACAAAGCCCATCACTTCACCATCACAAATTCACGATCTCATTTTTTTAAACCCTAATTTCTTTGCCGGCCGCTCCGCCGCTGATCGACGGCAACCATCCTCCCCGTCGAACCGTCCGTCGACTCTGCTCCGCCTTTCATCTGCCTCAAACAATATTTTCTCGCCCCAAGGTAAATCCGTTTTTGAGACTTCTGTACAAAAATTACGGTTAATGCTAGAATCAGTAACATAGTAACATAGTTATCAGTTAGAATTATGAGTGGTTTATAAATTCTTGCCCATTTTTCTGACTAGTTTTCTTTCCCTATCTGTGCATCACGGTTGAATAGTTGAATGTTCCAACCAGTGATATACATTTTGTGATTTACGGTTATGGGTTGTCAGTTCATTTTGTTTATTGATATTTTCTCGTGTAATGTTATGGGCGTGCTCAGCTTATAGGATTTATTTAGGTATTGGTGCTTAGTTGATGTTGGTGTTTTGATTGTTGGGTTATCTATGTGAATTGTTGGTTCAAGGATGATGTTAGAACCAGTTTCTATAAGATTTTTGTGTTATTATTAATCTTCAACTCAATGGGTTCTAATCGATTTTACCAAGTGCTTTCCATTTGAATTTAGGTGTGTAGGAGGTATTTGTCTGTTGCGGGTATGCGGGTTGGGGAAAAGTGGCATTTCTAGCTTTTTCTTGGTGTAGGAGCTTGGACTAGCAGTTGTAATCAGTTTTGTTGGTAGCTCGTTGTTGTTTCGTGGGATTCAGGTGTTTGAAGCTGAGCCTAAGGTTGTTTCATTCAGATTTGGGCGCCTAAGAATTTAGTGGATTGATCTCATCATTGCTCAAGGAAGTTAGTTTAGAGACTTGATGTAGCACTATAGTGACTCATTGGTTTACGTTGTGGTGCATTTTATGCTTTTTTTGAAGAATGGATGACTCGTCAAATTATGGGCTTCAATTTTGAGATTTGGGTAACAATTAGCAAATGCTTGTTTTTTATGCACTATGGTTTATCTGAATCCTTGAGTTGTGGTTGTTTGAGTATTGTGGTTGTCGTTTGGTCGTTGAGCCTTTTGTTACCGTTTTCTTGGTGGTTTGTGCAACTCTAGAGTAATTCTGATTTGTTGGTTTTGCTCCTGAATTCGCCTGTAAAAAAGAAGTTACTTTTCTTTCTCTAAATTAAATGGAGTATCAAAAGCTGAAATCGTGTGATATCAACAATTAATGTACTTTGGCCCCTTTTTGTATGCTGATATAGACATAGAATGCCGAGGCCATACGGAAAGCCCAATAAAAGAAAGAGAGAACAGGACTATGACAGAGAAACCGATCTGCCTGGCAAAGAAGATGCATCCTTGGACATGAGAGATGAAGTAACTCAAAATGGATTGGCAAAACCTGCCGAAGATAATGATGATGTGGATTATGTGCCCAGTATTCCTATAGCTCCACTTGACGAAAAGAATAGGCCTGGTGTCATCTTCATCCTTGAAAAGGCTTCATTAGAAGTTGGCAAAGTCGGAAAGGTTCAAGAACTTCTAGCTCTTATCATGTAATTTCTTGCCCATGTTTTTTCAGTGATTTAGAGGTATTTAATGAAGAATAAACACGTTGCTGCTCAAGCACCTTGCTAAGCTGTATCAAGCAGTTGAAGGGCATTAAGCATTTTTTCCGGGTAATCTGAGAGTGATATAAAAATCATTTACCGCTTGATAGTTTAGTAAATAGATTCTATGTTTGATTGGTTTGGAAAGTTATGTTCATTGGATTTTTATCTCGATGCAGACATACCAGCTTCTGAACTCTGATGATCATTCTAATTTCCTCCGGAAACATGGTAAAAATCCAGGTGACTACAGGCCAGATATTGTGCATCAGGTTATAAAAATGATTCTTCTAATGACATTTTCTTGTTTGATTCCAGTTGTTGAGTAGGGATTCTGTTTATCTTGTGAGTTGCATTATCCTAGTTATCCTATCCTTAGGTTACCATTTTGCAATCTATGTACTGAAGATAGTTTCTTTCTTGTTGTATGTTCAGGCTCTTCTGACAATTCTTGATAGCCCATTGAACAAAGCTGAGAGAGTACGAGCTGTGTATGTTAGAACGGAAAAAGGCGTGCTAATTGAAGTCAAACCATATGTCCGAATTCCAAGGACGATGAAGCGATTCGCTGGTATAATGTGTAAGCGCCAATAATCTTGTCAGTTGTCCTTGAAGATGCGTGCCTGGTTGAGCCCATATGATCATCATTCATTTCATGTTCTCTAACTTCAGTCTCCTTTGACAATCATTTGCAGTGCAACTTCTGCAGAAGATGAGTATAAGTGCTGTCGGCAAGCCTGAGAAACTTATGCGGGTTATCAAGAACCCTGTAACACAATACTTGCCTCCAAATTCAAGAAAGATAGGTAAAATATAACTGAAATCCTTTTTCTCTTGAACAATATACACGTCGGCAGTTGGGTGAAGGGACGTAATGCATCCTTTCACATTGCTCCTTTCAGGCTTTTCATACAGTTCAGAAAAATTGGTTGACATGCAAGACTATGTCACAACTCTCCAGGATGATCACAACATTGTTTTCGTGGTATGCTTTTCGGCATACTTGTTTATGTTATTGCTATCTGTTATTCTTTCCCATGCTATGTATCTGATTCATGGTCAAATCAGGTTGGTGCTATGGCTCATGGGAAAATTGAGGAGGAGTTCGTGGAGGACTACATAGCTAGTGAGTTACCAGATTTGCAACTCTGTATTTGATCTGATACACTTTATTCGGGTAAAACAAATGCAGCACTCAAAATTTAAGACTTGACCTAAGATGAGAGGTGTTCCCTTGATAATTTGATCCGTCAAAGCTTTAGTGACCTTGTAAGAAGCTAGTGATCCGTCAAATGTTGGCAGCAGTCATCTTGTAGTCCCCGTTTCACTTTCACTGTTTTACCGATCCCGTCGGCTGTTCAAGAAATCCCTTCTGGAATTTGTATATCTTGTATTTATATCTTCTTTGGCTGATCCCCGTTTCACTATCTTCAGTTGTTGCTGCCAGCAATCCTTGTTCCGATATCATCGCTAACCTGCTTCCTTGTTTTTTTCAGTCTCAGGTTTCCCATTGAGTGCCGCCTGGTGTATAGCGGACATATGCAAGGCCATGGCGCGCAAGTGGAAGATACTTTGAGCTAGATTGTAATATGCGGAAGTAAACAGAAGCTGTGAGATATCTGTGTTGATGTATTTGCTTATGTTGTGGGCTTACCATGAGTAAGTACATGTCTTCTGACTCTGTAGCATCATTTCCTTGAAGTATCCTTTTGATCAGTTTTGTTTTTATCTCGTAGTAAATGAATGCATTCCCAAGAGTTGTGTGTATGTAGTTTCTTTGAAAAAGGAAAGATTTCCTGTTGAATGAAAAGGAAGCTAACGGAGATGATGGCGGACTATCTCAGGTGAATGTGTAGCAACGGGAGCTATGATCATGTAGTTGTAACTTGTAACTCGGGCGATGTATGACAGATGCAAGATCGTGGAAGATGATTCCGATGCTGGATCAACCTTCTTAAATTTTCGCTCTGGATGATGACGGGATATTCTTTGCTACGCAGATGATTGTAAGCAAGCTTTGATGAAGCCAGAAACCCTCAATTATGTGACTTTATGGTTCCTTAAAACACTAACAGAAGGCATTACAACAGAACCAAACCACAAGTCCCCTTCATTTTCCACAACCTCGCTAACAAATCTCAATTTTCCACTCCTCTCTTCCAACACTTGCAGCACAACATCGCCTTCTTCGCTCAACTTCACTGCCATCCCAACGCTTTTCCTGCTTGTAAAACTCAAAACCAACTTCAATGGCTTGAACGGCAGTCTAACCAAAATATTGCCTTGGCGACGAAACGAGAGTATCCACTCCAAGAACTTGCTTCTTCTCGAGTGGATTCTGACCCAAACCTCCCCCTTCAGGTTCATCTTTATGTTGTCCGGGAACCCTGGGGGCTCTGTTACCACTTCAGATATTCCTGCCTCGGATGTCTTGACTTGAGCCAATACTTGCTGACTCTGCATCGCGTGCTTTCCAATGCAAGTCCCCGTTTTTGCTAAGGGAAACACCATTTGCGAAGGTCAGGTTGCTGAGGAGCGTCGTCGTTTCCTTGGTTGTTGGATCATATTTCATTAGCGTTCCCGTGTCATCTCCTGTTACTGTCGCTTCCAAGAAATGCATGCAATGTTTCATACCACGCGACAACCATTCTCTCAACATTTGGCACATCATTTAATATAATCAAACTTTCCTGACACTTCAACATGAAAGTTTATCGATTTTTTTCGTTTCTCAAATAATACTAACATGGATCAATCACGAAATGACTATTAAAAAATGATCGCGGGTTACCGTCTAGGATAACGGGTGCTGCTGACAGTGAGGTAGACGTCACCAGTATCGTGATCAATGTCATGCGCATTCGTGAACCAAAAAGTGGCCAGCCCACCAGGTGGCCCACTGAGAGCAGGCCCATGTATGCATCTGCGAGGTAGAGATCGCCCGTCTTTTTATTGAAGCGGAGGCCCAATGGGCGCCTGCATATGTGCTCTGTTTCTTCCTGGTTATTGGGCCGGTCACATCCTTCCCTGCACAAACGGCCCAACTTTGGTGAAAGTGTTTTTTCTGAATCTTCTTTTAAATTACGAATATCAAAATCAATAATAAAAATAAAAAATCAATAATTTTTTAAATAAAATCTTAAATATTAAACTTAGAATGAAATGAAAAATAGAATCCCAAAACCAATATTTTTGATTCTTTGTTTTTGTTTCATTGACAAAAATTAGTAACAAATATGCATGTTTCATCAATTAATAAAATAAAAACAAAAAATAACAAATAAAAATGATACCAAATAGACCCTTGTTCTATTTTGCTTCAGTTGCCCATTTTTACGGGGACCTAGGTTCTCGACTGTTAAAACCAAATAGCGCAAGGTGTTGTTATACCTTGTTTTTTTTTTTCCATTAAAAAAATCAAAAAAAATATACAGCTTATTTGGGAAATATAAACCTTTAAAAATTTAAAATTAAAAAAATTAATAAAAATAACGTCATAAAAAACTATATCTATAAATAAAAATAAAAAAACCTTTAAATCATCAAATTAACTGAAACTGTTAGATAAAAAATCCAACGATCCGATCTTTAGGCTGTTTGCTGTTAAACCGTCAAGGATCCCAATCCCTTCTACGACAAAAAAGAAAAAGAAAAAAGATAGGACAATTACACTAACACTTCATGTTTTTCACTGATTCTGATGCGAAGCTTCCATTTTCTATCATCTTGGCCCATCCTAACCTTAACCACATTTGTCTCCATTAAAAAGGGTGATTTGTTGCTATCACAACAATAGCAAGTCTTTAATTTTTCCTTGAATGGATGGATTCCCAAATTATGAACCTTGTACTTTCATTAGCCTCGCGACTTTAAATTTCGAACTTCAGTGAACGACTACTGATGGATTGGTATTAAATCAATAAATAAATATCATTAACGACGGGATGAAAGCCATAGTTTAGTGTATGCACATACATTGAGCGACGTCATATTTCAAGAAAACCTATACTACGCTAGACGGGACCTTGCTAGTTTCGAATTCTTCAACGCTCATGATATTCAATCACAAATCAAAGTCGATGAACTTTGGATCAAGTTTAGATATTGCACATATGGTGGAGGGAAAGAGAACCTGGCTAGCATGGACATGATTCCATATCGTAAGTTTTCAATTTAAGATATAATAACTTTCGTGTTATAACTCGATTGTACATATGACTTTGGAACACGTTACAAAAAACTTCAGAAGAAACAAGAACAGTGCAAAGTGCATTTTTTCGGTGTTCTCTTACGCGTATTATTGTGATCCTCTATTAGTTAGACGTGGTCACCGAGCCCATTCAAATATTTTGTTTTGATCTTGATAATCATGATGGCAGCATGCTCTTGATAATGATGAGCATGATCTAGAATATTATGGTGGACACAAACTTGTTGATAAAATTCTAAATGAAGTTTGTTTGTTACATATTATCGAATCCACCGTGTAATTAGGATCTAAGGTGACTGTAACGCACACATAAATAAACTAACTAATTCACTAATCAAATATATATTCAGGCTTACCGATTAGAAGTGACCGCGAAATCGACCCACCCCAGTCGATCCCAGTCCCACCTGACGATCCGGCCATCGGACACACCCACATAGCGTCCCCGCCCATCCGGGTCCAAGGCGATACTCTCTGGCCCCACCGCACCAACCAGTGGGAGAATCTCCAAGCCCTCGGCCATCACCTTTGTTAGCCATAATCTTGACAAAAGGAAAACATGCAAGGAAAACGTTTTCACTATTGACCGGTCACTATTCATTCTCACCGGCCAACACAAAACGCGTTTTCACTATTTGATACAAACACATTTATGTGTTTGTAATAGGTGAAGCATTCATCTATAAATAACGTAGTTTACAACTTTGATTATATACCTCGGCAAGAGCAATAAAACATAAATCAAAAAACGGGAAGGTTTTTCTCACAAATCAATTGCCTCAAACACACCACATCAAGATCCTAAACCAACAACCTTGATCATATTATCCTCATCATCGCCATGATCACGATCAAAGTGCCCTAAACACGTCCCCTGTCGCAAGTAACAAGCCCGCGTCCTAGGATTATGAATGGGAGAGATTCTTGATGTGTTCATTTGTTGTTGATCAAGGGAGAAAAATGTGTCCTCTGATGAAGTTTGTTTGATGTGGTTTATGGGGCTTGTTTGGCTTGGAGGGGAATTTATATGGGATAAAACATGAGAATGAAGTGGTTTAATTTGTCAACTGTTGGAACCAAACAAGGGGGGAGCATGGACCAATTACAAAGTGAAATTTTAGTTATTGGTAGAGCACTACATGGACGGAATAGTTTGAGTTGAACTCGATTCGAATAATGAAAACGAATTCATGAACTTTTGGTAAATTGTTCATGAACAGTTCGAATTCGTGTTCGATCAAAAAATACGTGAACTCTTTATTTATTCATAAGAGAAAACTAAAAATACGATCTCCATGACAAATAAAACAAAGCGGTGTCCTCCCTACGCAATTGTGGGCCCCACATAAATCATGATGTTCTGCATGCTGCATCACCCTTTCCCAATTGTCTCTTCGTTTCTTGTGTCTTTTTTAGACAGGGACAGTCGTCATCGTTTCTTCAACAATCTCAATTTATAATATTAATTTTTAAAATCGTACTTTTTCGATCTCATTTATTTATTGGAATTATAAAATTGAAAAATTTGAAAACAATAAAAGATTGAGTTTTATAAAATGTAAGTGGATGAGTCCTAACAAACTAATTATTTTGTTTCTAACTGAGTTTGTATTTAAAAAAACTCAAAATATTTATAGAATAAGTAAATCATTCATCAAAATATCCAAAAGGACCAAAATTCTTGAAAGTTCTGAATGCAGAGAAGTACCAAAGTTGATCACAATCAAGTTCAATTGCTTGACGCAAATAGTACTAGTTTTTGAAATCTTGATAATTGATGCATTGGTTTTACTTTGATGCAATCACATATTGGCATTGATAAAGTTAAATTATAAAGACTCGAAAAATTACATAAAATTTAGTCTCACGATAATTATCATGAATAATAAAAATTATTATACGTTATAATTTATTTTATGAAATTAAAATATTTGTTTGATGATATAATACTGAAAGAATATAAAATATAAATGAAATGCAACACTAATATGCAAATACGGAGAAATACGATCTTAATATGAAAATATCATATTTATACGAAAATGACCTAAACCTAATTTTGATACTTATTTTTCTTTATGATAATTTTTACTCCACCTAAATTAAATTAGTTACCCACTAGATACCCACTAATTATCCAGTTAAACTATTTTAATTGATTTAGTTTTTTGTAAATACAAGCTCTTCTCCTTGAAATTTTTTTACAAACACAAAACAAAACACTCCTTCACCGTTACTTAGAGAATGTGATCATCTTGATTAGAAATTTTATGAAAAATCATACTTTTTGATAAATTTTGATATTAATATATGTTGAATTCTCACATATCTAGTTTCTAATGAAGTAAAAAAATCATGATTCGGAGTTGTGAATCTTAAATATAAATCAAAACATACGGATATATCAACCTGTGAAAAACTGGTTACAAAGATGATTTTATGGTGTGATATGAAATTATATAGTAGACTCTAGTAAGTCGCGTCAAAATGCAAGCATACTTGTCGTGTATCAAGTAATAAGTGAATAAAAGATATCGTTCCCACGAGGATCTAGTATTCTAGCAATTGAAATATGGTAGTTAACCTTGGGTCAAACGAATCGAGTATAGATAGGTTTGAATGTTAAACAAGTTCTACTCACTAAATAGTTAAATGAGATTATCTAACTTGGATAGAGTCGGGTTTAAGATATAAGGAAAGAGAGGGATTATGATTTTGTCTTCAGGTAGTGTGTAGTTGCTAAGTGTCAATCTATTTGTTTCGAAGTGATCTCAATCGGATCCTAAAGTGAAATCTAAGCTCTCTCGAGTCTACGACTCGCTCTAACACAACACAACCTCTAGCATCTCTCGAGGAAAGGTCGTCACGTCTAACTGGTCTAAGTTCGGATTCCCTTTAATGATTCACACTTCACGCATGCAAATTCTTGGTTATGTATTCAACGTGCGGGTTAATGACTGTGATCTGATACTGTCTATCCTTCCGGAGTCAATACATATCCTACATTATACGACGAGTGATCAATTCATCCAAGCATTAACATAACCACAAACCGAGATCCCAATTCGAATCAACTAGATCTACAATGGTCACAACATCCACACAACCATCCAAGTATCACAACCCCCACAAGGAGTTTAGCTAATCATGAAGAGATCAAGACAAATCATCAAACACTTCATATGCATGATCATCATCTACACAAAATAAAATAAAGATCACAATTCAACAAAAATGAGATGAAACAAGCACAATCATAATGCAATTTGATAGATCTAATCAAGATCCTCTTGTTTACAAACACAATTCTCCACCAAAATCTCCTAAAATCAAGCTCCAACCCTAAACAAATTCAAGTTAAGAATTTTTCTCCACCACAAATTAAGCCGAAGGAGTCTTTTCATACACAAATTGATTGGGGATTTCGTAGATACGGACTTGGACACAGGATACAGAAGCGTCTAGGCATTTCGCAGTGATTTTCGATTGGAGACAAGGGGTAGCGCCCGGGCGTAGAAGGACAAAGGGCCCGGGCGCTTTAGACTCTACGTCCCATGGCTCAAAAATACTTTGTTCCTTCATCCTTCAACTCGCTATGCTCCTAACTTGATCATTTTTTCCTTGATACTTGTTTGCTCGACCGTTTAATGTCTGTCTAGCCTACAAAACCATCATTAGGCATCAAAGCTCACTCATGTACAAAAAAACGGACTTATATTCAAGATTTTCATGCAAAGACGTCTGAATATATGACAAAAATAGGATCAAAGGATGAATGATACGAGACAAACAACTCCCCTAAACTTAAGTTATTGATTATCTTCAAGCAATGTAGGTGCACTAACACCTAAGGAAGGATGCATGACCCGAGACTACCATTTAATGGTAAGGGAATACCACTCGTCATATTCTACAAGTCAATTCATCCTCACCATAACCCTACTTGCATGAGTCTATCCAAATGTCATGAAGCATACTCCTTAGCAAGCATCTCTCATCACCCACATGATCTTGAGGATCATTTTCATGAAAACTCATCATCAAACAATGCAAAGATGAGGATCCAACCTAAATAATACCCTAAGAAAGAAGTGTTCGAGTACTATCCACCCTCTTATCTATATCCAATGTGCAACCATGATCCACAACAAAGACCAGGAATGATATATGAACAAAATAGAGAAGAGGTGTAAAGCATTAGGGTTATGTGAGGTTTCAGGGATAGAAGGGAAGAAAGAGGAGAAGTGTATGTCAAGGTGTACCAGCACGCTCCAAACAATTCCTAAACACGAAGCATTGTGCTTTGAAAAGAATGAAATACACACCCTTAGTCTAAGGCCTCATCTCGGTTCACCTTGCTTTGGGTTGGTGACTTCTCGAGACTAAAAACACATTTTGGGCTCTTTGCCTCTTTTCTTTACTTTTTCTTTTGCTTTCTTTTCTTCTTTCTTCTTTTCTCTTTACATCGTGGCCTTACGGTTCACTATTATCGTGTTTCAACATGGATCAAAGAACAACAAGATATAAATCAAGACACATTCCAAGCATGTGTTCATTCACATTCCATATAACCATTCAAACCACTTCGCCTTGACTCTACATCAAGAGAGGGTTCAAGAGAGAATGACAAGGAAAGATTTATAACATGAAAAACCGATATCATTCCCATAATAATTAAGCACAAGACACTCAAGTAGAAAGTGAGAATCAAGGTCATAGCAAAATTGAGAATAATAGCATTTGAAATCAAGAAGAGGATTATAGGATCCAAGGCAACACAAGATGAGTAAATGAATCATGATCACATATTCCACCGCCTTACCACAAATCTAATACCTAATAGCTCCCAGCTAATGGTGTTATAAAGATTTCGACCTCATAATGCTACACTCCCTGTGTTTGGATACCTTCCAATCATGCATATGCTAGGAGTTATTTTTCATGAAAAATTGGATAACACCCAGCCATAGGATGAATGATGATTAAAATTGAGCTATCTTAAAGTCTTGGGCACTACCGTCACAAGAAGATGGTAAATCTCAGTCACATAAGCATACATCACTAATGGTCAAAGAACTCAGATGAACACACCCGGGCGCTTTGCTATACAATTCGAAGCATCATAAAGTAGGATGCCCGGGAGCTTGTTTGAGCTACACTTGGGCACTTTGGGTGACTTTTCGATTTGGAGTTGTCGTGATAAGGAGACCACGCCCGGACGCCAGTTTATACTAAGCCCAGGCTTTTTAATTTATTTTACGAAGCACAAAACTTCGCTCGTGAATGTCCAAGCCCGGGCGTGAGGGAAGGAAACGCCCGGGCGCTTTGGTTGGAGTCAAAATAAAGTGCAAAATGCATATCGTTTGAACTCTTTGATATCGACTAACTCCAAAAACTTAGGAATCGAAGTACGTACCTCATTTGGAGCTCGTTTTCTAGATACGAATGAAGTGTTACCGTGTCAATATTTGGATCATTGTGTTGTCCCGTCTTGTACACACCTCCTAGTGATACAAATTCCCCCACCTTATTCCGTAATCTATATGGAAAACATAAAATTACGAATAAGAGAACTAAAGTACTGGGGATGGAGAATTACTTATTGACAATAAAGGAAAAGTATTCTCTTGTGGGTTGCCTGTCACAAAACGCTTGGTTTAACGTCCTCAGCCTGACATGGCCAAAGAAATCAAGGATCCCTTAAATTGATAGTGGAAGAGGGTCCAAGAATATTGCTGACATAGTATGCCTTTAACGTTGTTCATTTACCTTAAATGAAGAGCCGACACCATGAAGTTTTATGGCTCTATAAGGATATACCTCTTTGACAACGAAAGGGTCCGACCACCGACACTTAAGCTTCCCGGGAATGAGTCGGAGATGGGAGTTATAGAGAAAAACTTTTTCGCCCAGGAAGAACTCCAGGTGAAGAATCTTCTTGTCATGTTATACCTTCACTCTCTCCTTGTAAAGTTTGATGTTCTCATAGGCGATCTGTCGAAACTCATCAAGCTTATTTAGTTGAATAAGTCGCTTCACCCCTGCTTCTTGAATATCAAAGTTTAAGAACTTCGTCGCCCAATAAGCATTGTGTTCTAACACCATCGGTAAATGACATGTCTTTCCAAATACCAATTGATATGGAGAGGTACATATTGGTGTTTGAAGGCCATGCAATAAGTCTATAGAGCATCGTCTAGCTTCTTTATCTAATCCTTTCGAAAGAGTTCACGGTTTTCTCAAGAATCTTCTTCAATTCCCGGTTTGAGATTTCTACTTGGCCTCTTGTTTGAGGATGGTAGGGCGTTGTCACTTTGTTCCGGACATAATATTTTTCTAAAAAAGTATCAAATCGCTGGTTGTAAAAGTGAGAGTCTCTGTCACTAATGATTGCCCGCAGGGTTTCAAATCTTGTAATGATATTTCATTTTAAGAATCTTGTTACTACCCGGGCATCATTAGTAGGAGTTTCCAAAAGATAGTCGATGGCCATGAGTATATATTCATTGCCAAAAGATGAAGGAAAAAGTCCGATGAAGTCGATGCCCAAAACATCGAATAACTCTACTTCTAAAAGACTGTTCAAAGGCATCTCATTCCAGGAAGAAATATTACCTATCCTTTGGTAAAGATCACAAGCTGCAACATAGGCATTAGCATCCTTAAACAATAAAGGCCAAAAGAATCCCGAGGTGAGTACCTTTACGGTGGTTTTGTTGCCACCAAGATGTCCACCGTAATCCGAAGAATGACAATGGAAAAGAATATCTGCTATCTCTACTTGCATAACACATCTTTGAATCATTTTATCTAGGCTTGGCTTGTAAAGAAAGGGATATCCCATAGATAGAAGCGTACATCGGGCAAGAACTTCTCCCTTTATTGGGAAGACATCTCCGGAGGGAGCATACCACTTGCCAAATAATTCACATAGTCCGCGAACCATGAAACGCTCACCATGCTAATGGCAAAGAGTTGCTCATCAGGGAAAGATTCATTGATAGGTGTTGAGTCTGTGCCTTGTCCCTCATGCCATTAGATCCAGAAAAGATGATCCGCCATAAGATTCTATGTACCTTTCTTGTTCTTAAATCCAAGTCAAACTCTTGAAGTAGAAGAACCCATCGGATAAGGCATGGTTTTGCATCCTTCTTCTCAAAAAGATACTTAATAGCCGAATGATCGATACACACGATGACCTTGGTTTCGATCAAGGAGGATCGGACCTTGTCAAAGGCAAACACCACAATTAAAAGTTCTTTCTCGGTAGTGACATAGTTGAGTTGGGCATCGAAATGCGTCCGACTAGCATAGTATATGGCATGGAAGATTTTGTCCCGTCGATGGCCTAAGACCACGCCAACTGCATAATCACTAGCATCGTACTTGAGTTCGAATAGAAGATTCCAATTAGGATCTATTTTCATCGATGTCGAGACTAAAGCATGCTTCAATACTTGAAACCCCTTCAGACATTGTTCATTAAAAGTGAAAGGAATATCCTTCTTGGGGAGGTTATAAAGTGGTTTAGCAATTTTGAAGAAATCTTTCATGAACCGTCGATAGAAATCGGCGTGGTCAGGAAAACTTCGCACACCCTTAGCATTGGACGATGGTAGAAGTTTGTCATTGACGTCAATCTTAGCTCGGTCGACTTCTATCCTTTTTGAGGATATCTTGTGCCCCAAAACCACCCCTTCTTGAACAATGAAGTGGCACTTCTCCCAATTTAAGACAAGGTTAGTCTCAACATATTGTTTCAAGACAAGAGCAAGATTTTTCAAGCATGCATCAAATGAAGCACCAAACATCGAAAATTCATCCATGAATACCTCAATGAAACGCTCCACCATGTCCAAAAAGATGACCATCATGCATCTGTGGAATGTTATGGGAGCATTGCAAAGTCCAAAGGGTATCCGATGATAAGCAAAAATGTTTCGCAATGACAAGTGAAGGTAGTTTTGTCTTGGTCTTCGGGAGCGATTGTGATTTGATTGTAGACGAAAAATTCCTCAAGGAAGCAATAATAAACATACCCCGCAAGGCGATCAAGCATTTGCTCAATGAAAAGAAGTGAAAATGATCCTTGTGGATAACTTTGTTAAGCTTGCGGTAGTCAAAACACACTCTTCATTTGCTCACCGTTCAGAGTTGGAATCAACTCATTGTTCTCGTTTCGAACCACTATCATGCCACCCTTCTTCGGCACTACTTCTACATGACTCACCCACTCACTAACCGAAATGGGATAAATGATCCCCGCATCCAAAAGTTCCCAACACTTGAGAGATGAGCAAAAACAAATATTTGTCTCTAACATAGCAACTTTAACCTCAGTACATTCTGTACATGAAGTCACAAGATATACGACACAAACATCAATGCCAAAGGTCTACGGTAAGCTTCGTTCAGAATCCGCTAACGATCAGTCAGGAATGAGATATATGCTACTCCTATGACTGTCGAATATGGTAACTCTGCAACGTGATGCCAAAATATGCTAACTCTGCGACTGACCCTTTCCTTAGGATTCTAATATTCACTTACCGAAGCCACGATACATCGAAAGGCACTTCCACTATTCTGTCGGTCATATCATGAAAAAGCTGCTCCACATAGAGGGTGGTTCCATGTTCCAATCTGGCATCTTTGAGAGACAGTGTGACTATGGCAGGGCCATACACGATTCGAGGGTTGGTAACAAGCTTGTAGTACTGGATATGCAAGCAGTCTGCGGAATCGACATAGTCGTACAAAGACTGCATCGTAGAAATAAGTCATATCATATCAGACCTCTTGGCTGCTACAAAATGCTAGCGATCTACGTCAATGGGAGAGTGAGGTGATCTCTTGTGACATTACATATTATTTCGTTAGCAAAACCCTAGAACATGAAAAATAACCTATAGATGCAATGATGACACAGAACTATATATAAACAAGAATTGTCTGAGTAGAGATACGTACAGTCCTCTGCATAAACACATACATAATACACACTTTATCCTTCGCAAATACGAACATTTAGCAGCTTACAGGAAATTATAAACTAGCATGATCAAGGAACAGTATCTAACCTCAATAACATCTGGTCCTTGTTCTGGTTCGGGACCTAGAAAGCGAGCTTTTTCCTCCCTCCGCCGAGCCAGTGCAACTTCTCTTTCAGGAGCATCAAGTTCTTTTATGCCCTGATATCACAGAGAAACTGCATTGAGTCCTGAAAGACAACCATATGGCACGCACAGCATCGACACCTAGCTACTTTCCTCCGCCTTCAATGAGCATGCTCCTTTACATATAACTTTTCGTGTAGATATATCAATCGAAAAATATCATTAGTAGCCACCTGCAGTGTTTGACCTGGTGATATTTATTCTTCAGAAGTCTTGCTGATCTCATTTTTATTACTAGTGGAATAGAAGTTCACCTCATATAACTGTGGAAAACAACTCTTCCAAGAAGTACCATTATCTAACAGTGTCTATCGAATATTTATGCTATGTTGTCAGTGAACCGCTAATTTCCCGGTCTTGATCACAAGTAGCTTGACCAAGAAAAGCATGCACCTGATCTAACCAATGGCGAGTTTCTGCTTAACATTCCTCGCCTCAATGCAAGAATACACTAAGAATGCTAAATCGAGATTCCTCTAAACTCTTAACATAGAATCCATTACTTTTGTCCCACATACTGAGAAAAGAAGCAAGTTCACTCCTAACGCAAAGTCCAAAATCGGCAATATGCAAGAGCATACAAAACCCACACCATATCGGAAGTATACCTCGAGTTCTAGTCTTCTGTAAATAGCGTCTTGCACCAGGTAGAAAACGTTTTCTTCAGGACAGCTAGTTCTTTCAATTCCATCAACCTGCAAAGGTAAAGAGTTTAGGCGACCTCAAGAATTGATCAAGCAATAGTTACACGCTATTCAAAGAGACCAAATGCCATATACGCTATTCCATTGAGAGGAGAATCAGAGGAGATCAGCGGCCTCAATTTTTAATATCTGAAATCATAACGCACTAACGACCATAAGCATCAAGCAACACTTCATTCTTTATTCTCCAGTAGTCGTCTCATCTGGATTGACAAACCCTCACTTCACTACTCATAAAGAAAAAAGAATATCCACAAGCGCTGATTAAAGAGTTCTTCCACGCATATGAAACATCTAGTCTCGGCTCTCGTCTATATGCACGAATGACAGTAAATAAATTGCTAACTGGCGCAAGAATGACTCCTCGGAATTCTGAATTCCACAAGTGTTTCAGCAAGAAATAGATAATGCAGAACCTAACTGGCGCCATTTCCAATTAGTAGGCGAAACATTCTATGTCTTTCAATTGTTCAAACCAGGAGGTCAATATTTTCGATTAAATCAACGAATGTTTCTCATGAAATTATGCATTTCTTTAGATTTTCAATCAACTGACCCAAATCTACGCAACAAGGTCGTCAATGGATCCAACTACTACCAAGAAAACGATCCTTCTTGCCTATTTTCAAGAATACTAACACTACGTCGCGCATCCCAACCACCAAGCTAAAACGACGGCAATGATTTATCCACGGATAGTTAGAAGCGAGCAAGATATATCCTTACGGTTAGAATGAGAGCCGTATCCTGATCATTTGGAGCCAAGAACATAACCCAGAACGGAAACCTCGCCGGCTTTAAAATCTCCCTCAACAAGATCCCTTCTCGTGATGACCAACTCCCGCCCCAACACACGAACTTAGTATCAAAACAGTTCACGATGCGTGAATCGCACAAAACCCATTCACAGAAGTCCTTCGTGTCAGAATCATCCTGATCGGAATGCAAGTACACAAACAACAGTTTCTCCTCTCGCCTAGCCCTCTCCCAAGCCGCCACGAAACCTTCCTGCACGAAACTCGTCATAACCCTCTCGCCTCCGCCAAATCGCCTCTCAAACTCTAGAACAAAACCCATGGCATCATCTGCTACAGATTTACAACCATTGACGAGTTCTTCCTTTCTTGCCACATCCATCTTCGATCGATCGATCGACTGTTGATCTGTTTCAAGTCCGTTAGTGCTTCTCTGTGGTGGTTTGGGTTCTTGAATTTTGGTGAGTCTGTGACGTTGCCGAAGATGATGGCGAACGGCTTCTCCTTTTATAGTTTCTGCGAGTTTGCGTTCTGTTTCTGTTGACGGTTGAGTGTTCTGTTAGACTCTTACACAACGGACTAATATCAATAGTACTAACAATTTGTCCAATTCAACATTTACATGAGTTTTGCGAATATAAACACTTAATTTTGATGTATCTATTTAAAATTTAGTGGTCAAGATTTAAAAAAAATACTCTAATAGGTAATTTTTTTGTTTTGATGAGAATATGATAATAAAAATCCATTACCATCGAGTTGATATATATTCCCAAACAAAACTAAAATAGTTATTTGATTCTGAGAGTTAGTTCCTTAAATCTTTATAAATTTCAAAAAATTCTTTCAAATTTTCATAATTCCAATCAACTCCATGTTAATATATGGACAATAGTCCATCCGTTTCCCTTTAAATCTAATGGATTGTAAAACTTTTTAATTCTAATAAAGTCTTATAAATGTCTATTTATGGATAAAATAGTCCACAGAAATAGAAAACTATTAAATATAAATTTGAAATTTATACAAAAATATCATGTAATGAATAAAACGATTTTGATTTTCAATTGAATATGACGTATGTTTATCGAAATTCTTCGTTTTGGACTAGAATTTAAATTGTTTTTTTTCATTGGAATATTATACTTTGTTATATTTAATGATTTTTTTAATTGATGTACTATTGCGTCCATAAATCAACATTTGAAGAACTTGATTGAAATTATAAAGATTTGAGGGGACATTAAGATTGTTGGTGACGGGGTCACGAGATGAATCTCTACATAAAGACTTTTCCAATGACAATATCTGAAATCTCATTGATGAATATGAGCACATGAAAGATGCGGACAGGAAATGAAAATAATACGATCAAGCAAACTTGCTCAGCGACGATTGACACCCGCTTGTTTGTAATCAGAATTTATCAAACTTGATCATATCTTCAGAGTCTGGTCTTATGTGGCTGTGTCTTAATTATCAATCTATAATAAAGAATAAAGAATAAAGACACATAAAACACATATGACATTATTATTTGACTAATATAACCTAAGTATAGTTTTTTTCTTTTTTTTTGTTTGTTTTTTTTTTCTTTTTGGATTCTCCATAGTCTTGAAAAAATCCCTCGAGAATGATATCACTATTAAATATTTTGAGATTTCAATTTAAAATCAATTATCAATAAATAAATGCCTAAGATATAGATATACATTATATTTTCATCATATCCGATGCAAGTTTTTATTCTCAACAAGTATAAAATGAACCCTAACATACAATACCAACACATTAAAATAAATAGGTAGTATTTCATTTTATTCTGATTCCAAATCAAGGTTCTATTTCTTGTTGGACGTTTCATAAAATCAAGTTGACTATGTAACATCTATCCTAGACAAAATTAAGTATAGCAAAATAAGTCCAGGGTCCAAAATTTCCACATTAAGCAAATTATCCACTCGACTAATTCCATATACATGACGCATAATGGTCGCACTCTACCATCTGATCAACCAGGTGTTGAAAATGTGCTTAATCTTCATAAGGGCCCTAAGGCCTCGGTCACTCTCTCTCTCTCTCGGCCTAGTTCCACGGGTCCAAGGGAGGGGCCCATGCCAAATCCCTAGGTTTGTTGGTTGCATCGACCAACACGCTTCTATTAGGATCCTTCATATTAGGATTGAGGCACCTTTGATGCTCTGTACTTGGCTTGAAGTTGTCATCCATGAGTATCTTGTGCATACAATATGAAGGATGGACGCCTTTGATATCACCCAATTGACTATCCGGTGGCGGTCTTGTGCTCTCGAAGAATACGGAGAAGTTTTTCTTCTTGCTCAACTTGTAGAGATTATCACCGGCAAAGTAGAATTTGCACCTAAGAATGCATCCCTAAGATTATCAACTCAAGGGTTGCTGTTGCCTCCTTGTCTTCCCCCAAGCTATCTCGAACCAAAGGTTCTACATGAGTTTGCACATACATAATAGGGGAAGAATCAAGTCTCGTGACCATCTTGTGCAAAGAATCATCATCCTTATCTTCCAATCCAAGAAGACATGCTTCAAGAGAATCATCAAAAGAAGAGTTGAATGTCTCTTGGAAACAAGAATTAATAATATCAATCCGCATGCAAGAAGAGGATGAGGAGTCGTCTGGGCACTTCATAGCTCTAAACACATTGAATGTGACTCTTTTATCTTGGATGCTCATTGTCACTTTCCCATTCTTTACATCGATAAGAGTACTTTTGATGACAAGAAAAGGACATCCGAGAATAATCGACACCTCATCATCCTCCTCCATCTCCAAGACAACAAAGTTCACCGGGAAAATTAAGGTGTCAACCTTCACCAATACATCTTCCATTATGCCTCGAGGATAAGTAATAAATCGATCCGCAAGTTTTAAAGAAATGATGGTTGGATGAGCTTCACCTAAACCCAATTTCCTACAAATAGACAAAGGCATAAGATTAATGGAGGTACCAAGATCACATAAAGTACGATTAAAAGTATGATTGCCAATGACACAAGGAATAGCAAAACTCTCTGAATCCTTTCTCTTTTGCGGTAGTTTCCTTTGGATGATTGCACTACACTCATATTTAAGCTTCACAGTCTCAAAATCCTCGAGTTTATGCTTCTTAGATAAGATCTCCTTCATGAACTTGGCATAAGAAGGTATTTGAGCTAAGGCATCCGTAAACGAAATTCTGATGTGTAGTTTGCGGAATACCTCTAAGAACTTCTCGAATTGTTTATCGAGCTTGTGCTTATAAAAGCATTGAGGATAGGGAAGCTTTGGCACATAAGGAGTGAGATTGTCGGAAAAAAGTTTAGAAGACATCTAGAAAGATGATGTCACGTTTGGTGCGTCAACCTTAGCTTGAGTAGAGATTTCTTCACTTTTCTTGCTCTTATCTTGCTTACGGTACTCGGGATCCTTAGTTACTTTACCACTTTGTATTGTAATGGCCTTAGCATGCTCCTTCGGATTGGTTTCTGTTGTGCTAGAAAGTGATCCTTGTGCCCTTTGAATAAGAAGATTAGCAATTAGCCCAACTTGATTCTCTAAGTTCTTCAAAGATGCTCCATGACTTTGAAGGATGGTGTCATGCCTTTGAAAGTTCTCATCCATTTTGGCAATGTACTTCATCAAGACTTCTTCTTGGCTACTCTTTGGAGGTTGTGGTTGTCGTGGCACTTGATTAAAACCCGGCGTTATAAGAGCTGCTTGATTATTTCTCCAAGAGAAAGTCGGATGACTCCTTGCGTTGTTGGGGTTATAATATTGGTTACCACCTTGTTGAAGTCGTGTGTAACCTTGCCTATAAGCTACTTGTTTCATGTTTTGAGCTTGAGTCATATTCACTTGTAAATGACACTCGGCGTGATCATGAGATCCACCACAAAGATCATAAGAAAAGGGTAAAGATTGTATAGAAGATTGAATAGGAGATTGGATAGAATTTACTTGACCTTTTGTAGAGCCCAAAGCCAAAGCGCTCATTTTCTTTGTAAGAACATCCAATTGCTTTATAATAGAAGACAAATGATCTAGCTTAATCACGCCCTCGGCTTTCTTTGGAGTTTGGCCTTTACGCGGCCTTTGATATGAGCTATCGGTCATAGAATGCAAGAGATTGCATGCGGTATGATAATCAAGATTCATAAAATATCCCTTTGTATGAGTAACTTAAAATGAATTAACTTAGAAAATAAAGTACTTAGAAATATATAACATTGTTAGAAATAATAGTTATTTCATAATAATTTAGAAAACAATTAGAAAAATAACAGTTAGTCAAGGAATTAGGTGATTTGTACATCATCTTGTTACCACATGTAATTCTAAATTCTAAATTTTTATGGTTTGAAAAATAATATAAGTTAATTAAAAAGATAAATTAGGATAATTAGATACTTATATTATATTATATTAGATATTATTTTCGGTTTAAAGATTGACTAAATTTATTCTTTATCTCTTAAAAATTCTAATTAAAAAACCGTATGAAAACCTAGTGTTTTCACATTACATTTTTCAATTTTGTCAACTTTTTTGTTTATGAAATCTTAGTTATGTTATTAAATTTTTCTGATTCAGTCACTTAAATCTTAATGATTGTACTTTTAGGTGTAAAGATGAAAATATTAAATAAAAAAAAATGAAAAATATCAAAAATTATTAAAGTCAATGGATGCACTAATGACAACAGGTATTATGTAAATTTCATATGATCGGGATAATGTTTTTATAAATATAAAAAATTGAGATGTTTTTACAAATTGTTAAGATTTGGGATGGTTATATGTAAAAATCTCTTCACAATTTCATAATTTGACATTTCCTTTCTTTTATTGATTCCTAATTAAGGTGGTGTATAACATCAAAGTTTGCTTCTTTAGGATATGTTACCCTAATTTTGCATTCCATTCAAATACCCTAAGATCCAGTTCATTATCAAGAGGTGGTTCTCCTTAAAAAAAATTTGAAAAACATGCACAGAAATACACGCAAAAGCCAATATCAAAAGGAGAAGCTACAAAATACAAAAGTGATCAGATCATTACCTCTATACTCTTCTGATCTATACTTTTACCATTGGAATCCTCATCCAATTTACAAATAGTGGAGATAGGTGTATCGTAGGATTTGACATCCATCTGTACTTCTTCAACAGCTCCTCTTTGATGAATCAAAATTTCATATTGGGATTGCTTGCCTTATAATCCAAAAAAGAAATTTAGCTCTCCCATCATGCTTATCTTGAATTGTCCTGCCATCAAATTGATTTGTGAGTTAGATGATACGATCTTTGACTTAGTTTCTGTTTCAATGGTTGATCCTCCAATCAGTTGGCGAAGATCTGAATGAGTCAATCATTCAAACGAAGGATGAAAAGTAGAGTGATGCTGTTGACGCTGAACATGTGAATGATGAGCGAAAGGCGTTCAAGATTCCCTCAAATAAATAAGAAAAAAGAAAAAAAAAAGGATGCAACAAGTGAGGGGGAATCAAGGACTGTTGATGAGCAATCGAAGAAAAATATCGATGCTGATATTGAGAAGAATGTGTCAAAGAATTTTATAAAACTCATTGGAATATTGTCGACAGTGAGATCACGCAGGCTGTTCTTAGGTATCTTAATGAAGACCTCAACATTGCCCCTCTCAATAAGACCCATATCGTCTTGATCCCAAAAGTGGCCAATGTCACTAAGGTCATGCAATTCAGACCAATTAGCCTTTGCAATGTTGTCTAAAGCTTATGTCCAAAGTTCTCACAAACCATTTGAAGATAATATTGATGTCCCTTATCTCAGACTCACAAGGTGCGTTGTGGTCAATTGTCTCATCTTCGACAATGTCATCGTAATTTTTGAAACGATGGAGTTTATGAAAAACAAGAAAACCAACAATGGGTTTTTTTTTTTTTTTTTGAAATTAGATATGATAAAAAGCATATGATCGGATCGAGTGACACTTGATTAAGTTTGTTATGATACTAATGGGTTTTCCTGTTTGATGGATCAAATTCAAAATGGGGTGTGTAACAACGGTTTCCTACTCTCTTCTTCTTAATGGTGCCCCTTGACATTTTTGAGGACTTTCACTTGTCTTTTCTTTTTTATAATATGATTGATTAATTTAGTATCAAATTTCATCCATTAATACAAAAATCTCCGAAAAAATAATGTAGGATCCAATTAATCAATTAGTATTCCTCTAGCATTAAAACCGCAAAATCGAACCCAAACATTTTTTTTTTTTTTTGAAAAGAACATTATAACAAACTTATATAATCGGACCAAAAATAGATAAATATGGCTGAACAATCTAAATTCCATCACTGAACTGTTTGAACGTCACCAGCATCCATTCAATCCGTGACCACCATCACATTAGGGTTTCCAAATTCCCCCAAATCCACCATCAATCTCCGAATCTCGATCATCCTTCATCGATCCAGCGATCAAATTCCCTGAAATTCCACCATGGCGGTGCCATGGAAAGTGAGTATTTGGATTGCGAAGATGGTTTGGCTCGCCCTCGCTGGCTGGGTCTCCTCCTGCTTGATCGTCGCCGACGACATCGCATCTTCCCTTCGCTCCGGCGATATTGGTGCCTTTCACGTCGGCTGATCTCTTCGTTGTCCTGATTCAGGCTCTGATCATGGTAAATGTTCTTGTGATTTCATCAGCATTGTTTGCGATTCCCGATTTGTACTCGTGATATGGGGATTCTGTGTGTGAGGCGGGTTTTGCGGTTAAGATTATGAGTTTGAATTTTGATTCAATTAGTGGATGAAGGATAAGAACCCAAGTGCAAATGATTAGGGTTTCCAAATTCCCCCAAATCCACCATCAATCTCCGAATCTCGATCATCCTTCATCGATCCAGCGATCAAATTCCCTGAAATTCCACCATGGCGGTGCCATGGAAAGTGAGTATTTGGATTGCGAAGATGGTTTGGCTCGCCCTCGCTGGCTGGGTCTCCTCCTGCTTGATCGTCGCCGACGACATCGCATCTTCCCTTCGCTCCGGCGATATTGGTGCCTTTCACGTCGGCTGATCTCTTCGTTGTCCTGATTCAGGCTCTGATCATGGTAAATGTTCTTGTGATTTCATCAGCATTGTTTGCGATTCCCGATTTGTACTCGTGATATGGGGATTCTGTGTGTGAGGCGGGTTTTGCGGTTAAGATTATGAGTTTGAATTTTGATTCAATTAGTGGATGAAGGATAAGAACCCAAGTGCAAATGATTTGTATGGCAATCTGTGATTATATAATTCACGTGAATGTCTCACGCTTGGTGTGGTCAATGAGAGAAGTGCTCATGCTTGATGTGGTCAATGGGAAAATGGCTAGTGAATTTGGTACAATGAGGATGTTTCTGTCAAGAATCGGGACGTGATCATGATATGTTTATCAGATCAACGGTCGTTCTACATGTTAGTTTAGTATATGGGTATGTTTTGTGTTACTGTTACCCGCAATGACAATGAGTCAATGAGTTTGTTTCTCAGGAGTTAGTCATGTAACATTGTTGATGACAAGGGCATCATGTGTGATCCTTTTAGGAAAAGTGAATACCACATTTGAGTTTCTGATTTCTGACAGCAAATGCAACTACTGTTACAGGGTGCTAGTTTACGAGTCTATTGTGTTGATCACCTTGTAATAGGCCTTCCTGCTAGTTTGTTTCGTGTTCCTTGAAACCTCACTTGGCATGTTTCTCGTATCATCCTTTTTTAACGGTGTTTTCCATACTGTTCCTGGTTAGTATCATGGGATATGCTGGGTAGGCAATCCTGTGTTTGTAATGTTAGACTAGCCTTCGTGTTTTTCCATTGGCATGACCGCTTCACCGTGAGCTTCAGTGACATGCAACATCGTCTTGTTTTTGTAGTTTCATTTTGTATCAATTTAAATGGAAATTTCTGGGGTGATATCATCTCTGAGTGAGTCTGAATTACTCCGTTGATTAGCTCAGAGGTGTGAAGATGCTGTGTATCTTTTGCACTAGCCAACTCTATAGAGAAGATGGTATAATAGTGAGGTTAGAAGCTTTGAGCAAAATGACTAAATTGGCCATTGTCTCTGGAACTTGTTCATTCGACGGTGTTATAGAGTATGTGTGGCAAAGATCTAATTGAGAGGTGACTTTGTCTAGTCTACGGTTTTCGAATTCTTGGATGTGGCAGCCTATCGGTTGATCATGATCCGTTAGTCATCTGTCACAGGCATGAGTGACATCATAAACATTGAGCCTGTTCTAGGTTTTCCTCTGGTCATGCATTTGGGCAATTTAGAAATGTTCTTTGGGAAGTACATTTCTATAACTTCAGCTTATTTATAAAGTTATTTTCCCAATACCTCCGCTGTTCTTTTACTATTCACAGATTGTTATGAAGAATTAAATGTCCCTTGTCTAAGAGGGAAATCGAGGCTGAATAGATTCGTCATCATGAAATTGTTATTGCTCCAAACTTGCTCCGACTGCTCTGCTTAGTGAAACAATTGTCTTTGTAGCTCTGAGTCCGTCTTTAGCCAAGTCTTGAAGCTCTTTATTTATATTTATTTGGAATAGACAGATTCTTGCCCTAAGGTCAGGCTTCATTCCCGAAAAAGGGTAGGAAGGGTCCTGTACTCATATGCCAGCGGTATGGAATCTTATCAGTACTGTGTAACAACCGAATGCTCACCATTTGCAGAATGAATGGTCTTGGCTTTTCTGAAGAAGTTGCGTGCAAGCTTTTGCAGATCGATCATCGCGATTTGAGTCCTTCGCATTCTGCATCAGCTGCTTCAGTGTGTATGAAAAAGAGATGAAATCCAAGTGCAAAGTGAAGAAAACTGGTCAAGCTCTTAAGATTCTGCTCAAAGTTCCAAATTTGGCCATGGCTTCACGATAAAATACTGGACAGGAAACTCAAATGCTTCTCTCAATTACATCAGAGCGAGAATTTGGTCATGTTACTGTGAAAATCCGTGTAACTTCTGATTCCATTTACTAGAGAAAGTTTTCGAGAAACTCTTTCCTACTTGTTTTTTCTGGTTTTTTTTTATAAGTGCAATACAGTAGTCCTTCCGTCCAAAAAAATAATATATATATATTATTTTGTATATATGAATATAAAATTTTATTTTTATATGAAATCATGTCTGATTATCGTATAATATATATTAGGTTGATATATATAATTTATATTATAGTTAATATTATGTTATATATAAAATTATGTTTAATTATTATTGTATTCAAAATAAATTTTATATCGCGTACAAAATGAAAATGTTATATCATTTTCCACACGGAAAGAGTACTATGCATGGTAATAATATGCACTCAGCCTCGTAGATAACAAGTCTTTAGACCCAATCAATATAAATAATCTGGGAATGTACGACAGTCATGGAAATAGGGAGGGAATCTGTTTCATGGGAGGTCAGTCAGCCCAATGCTGTCGGTGAAACTTATGCATTTAAACCCTAATGAAGAGCCTAGGAGATTGGATTTGGGGAAAGAGTATAGAACCCCATCCCATTCCCCATCAAAATTGGATGTCCCTTCATGTTGCTGTTCTAGGTTAATTAGAATAGTTGATTATTTGTTGTGTTTAAGAGGTAGTTAACTACATACTGCAAAAGAGGGTTCCCGACTCGATGGAAACAAAGAACAACAACAACTCATTGTTATTTATCATTCGAGCTGTGCATAATGTGACTTGCTGACTGTTACAAGAAGTAGATTAATGCTAAAGCCACAATCTTGATCTACTACAAGTTTAATTACAAGTGTGCCCAAAATTTAATGCAAAGGGCAAAAGCTTTCCATTTCCTGCCACCAAGCCCCAACCACTCCCCGTCACATTCAATTTTTTCATCTTCCCTCTTACCTTCATTTTTCCCATAAAATCAAATTTGTGTGAGTTAACGACCATAGCTTGTTCTTGGAATAGTATTGGATCAATGGTGTGAGAATCTTGTGTGTAACATTACTTAGTTATGTCGTAAAAAGATTATTTTTTAATGATCTCGGATAAAATTGATTTTCTGATTATATGATTATTTTTTTTTATTGTTGAGTCAGTCATTTGTGTCATGGATTTGGTAAAACTCACTTCTCTTTCATTGATTGTGGCATTTTCCTTTCCCCATTGAATCTATATCCATTGCTCCCTTTCACCCACCACCTTCCTTCCCCACTCCCCAAAAAAAGTTCAAGCACATCACTTTCCCTCCTATTCACATCATCCACTCAAAGCAAACTTCATCAACACCAAACAAGCAACAACAACACATCACCATTCACCAACAATCAATCAAAGAAACAAACTAAGATTCCCAAAATCAATCCAATAAAGAGAATCAATCAAAATCAATCTCACAAAAAAAATCTCACCTTTTGGTTTTTGGTTCATTCGACAAAACCAATCATCATCATCACTATTCATTCATTCATGGGCTGTTCAGCTTCCAAGCTAGACGTTCTCCACACCACCGCCCCACCACCACAACCCTCTTCACCGTCGGCGAAGGCGAAAACCCGATCGGTTTCAGCGCCATTGGTGCATCACTACCCACTCAAGAAAGGAGACACACACCACCTTGTTTCCCTAACCTCCACCACCTACGGCTCCCTCTTCCTCCTTGACCGCATCCCCGCCACGGGGGATCGTTCCAAGGTGGAGGAGCCGTGTTCTCCTGATTCCGTGATCAATACTTGGGAGCTCATGGAAGGATTGGATGATGATGAGGGTTTGGAGTTCGAGGTTGGGGCGAAGGATGATTCAGTGATTTGTAATGGGTTGGATTTGATGAGGGAAGTTGGTGATGGGTTCGTGTTTGTTGAGAAAGAGGATCGAAGTGGGAAATCGAAGAAGCCGTTGTGGAAGCACTTGTCGGAGGAGTCGTTGCTTTCCAATATGGACGAGAATGTCGCGTCTAGTTATGAACGTGCATTGTCGTCTAGGAAGTTGGGGTTTGATTTGTCGAGTGAGGGGAAATCGATGGTGTCGACCCCGTCGCCTAGGACATCTTTTTCTCTTCTGTCGAATGGAGCGAATTCTAGTCCGGTGATGATATCGAGTTTGTGTAGCACGAATACAACGGAGACAATGTCGAGTGGTACGAGTATCTGTAGTATGGAAACGGAAACAGTATCGGGTATGTCGAGTTTCTTTAGTGCAAAGTCGGAGATGGTATCGGTTTGCCAGGATAGGATTGTGTTGTATTACACTAGTCTGAGGGGGATAAGGAGAACCTATGAGGATTGCTGTGCGGTTAGGATGATATTCAGGGGACTCCGAGTGCCTGTCGATGAGAGGGACATATCCTTGGACTCGACATATAAGAAGGCGTTGCAAGAAGCTCTTAAAGGAAAGCCGTTGAGTTTGCCTCAGGTTTTTATCGGAGAGAAGCACATTGGTGGTGCTGAGGAGATCAAGCAGATGCACGAGTACGGAGAGTTGACTAAGCTTGTGGTTGGGTTTCCGGTTCAAGATTATGGCCTCGCTTGTGAGGGATGTGGTGATGCGAGGTTCGTGCCATGCCCGAGTTGTAATGGGAGTAGGAAGGTGTTTGTGGAAGAGGAGGACCGGCTTCGAAGATGTGCTGATTGCAATGAGAATGGATTGATCCGTTGTCCTGCCTGCGGATATTGAACTTTGATGGATCACATCGTTGTGGATCTCACTCAGGTTCTGCCTCGGAGGTACAAATTTCGTTGTCACTTTTTGGTTCATCTTTTGATCATTGGTGTGTTCAACTTTCGCTGTGGTCGGGGGTCACCCCCGCCCCATATGGCATGCGGCTCAACTAACTCCTCTAAGAAAAGAAGAGGCCGAGAGATCAAAACCTGTTTAATGCCGAGCTACTTTGTTGTTGTGAGTCCGTTGGCGAAAGATGGTTTAAAAGGTCCTTCGCGTCTACGGGTCCTTCGATTGACCAAAGAAAAATCGTTCGGGATTTTCTTTTAAAAATAAGAACTTTCGCTGTGTTCGGCATTGTGAATCGTTAGTTGTTATGATCTTATTCATTGATGTGGTTCACCGTCTCTTTGAGCGTCATTGAGTGATTGTGATTCTAGTATCGGCAAAAAAAACCAAAGCAAGCGTTGTGCTTTTGCATGTAACTATTCGTTTTGAATTGGATATCGCCCGTCTTTGATCAAGTTGTTGAAAACAATCTTCTCGTTGCATGAAACTAATCTGTTACTGTTCGTTGAAGTTGTTCCAAGCATTGCTTGATGTTACGCTTTAACAGCGACCAAATATGCGAATACGACGGATCTCCTTTCATCTATTGTGTCCTTTAGGGTCTGAAACAGTGCATGTGGAAGCTTCAAATGACAATCCAAGATCCAGAAAAAGAGCACTTTTGAGTTGGTGTAGCTGGCTTCTCTTTATTCATATATGCCTCATGCAATGTCAGTGGCTCTGTATGGTACCAATGGACCACTGATCTTATATGCAGTGTCTAATTGCTATCTAACTCCCTTTGGGCTCCTGGTGTTCTACTGTATTCGATCCTTTTCGGTCATGTGATCGGTCGTGTGATCGACATTTTAAAAGATTGGGAAGTCTCTGTTTTACTCGGACATTGAAACCTGGCCTTGTGACTAGATGCAAAACAAGAAGTCACCACACATATACGGACTTTTAAACGTTATTACCTGTTGATCATCGAATAGCACACGGCTTCTGGTAGGGCGACATTTGTATAGTTTTTGGACATCCACTGGTTGGAGTTTCGACGGTGCTTCTTGATAGCGTTCGGCATCCTTGATATTGTCTCATCGTGGAAAATTTTCTCATGGACCGAGCAGCGGTCTCCCGCTTGACTCCATTGGCAAGATGCGAACTGCACTTCGATCATAAGTGGTCAATGGCATTCATGAACTCATATTTCACATAAATATGTAGCGTCAAACAAATCATGTTTGTTGATGCTGAGTCTGTTGATTGTGGTCCATGGCGAGGATCATACAGTGAGAGTAAATTCAAAATTGTCTGTTGAGGCACTCTTGTGAATATGTTTCAGTGCTTTTTTATCTTTTTTCAGTCTGTTTTGTGCAGAGCTGAGAAAACTGAGTTAGCTTGCGAACCTGAAATAATGCTTGATCACTTCCTCAGTGTCTACTGGTTGGGTGTATGGGTTTCGTTTGTATATTCTTTCAAACTTATCGTGATTACTCCCTATGTTAAATGCAATGGTGCACAATAATTGTAATATTAATCATGTTTTTTGATGCGTTTATTTACTATTAATTGATGTAGTTGAGAATTTCTTTCAATAAAATTGAAAAAAAATTTGAGTCTGTTTTACAATGTTTTTATTACCTTTTATTTATTTTTGTGTGTTTTGAAGTTATTTAAGAACCACAAGTACAGCTCAGACAAAAAATATAGATGCATAAGGTTACACAAGAAAGAAGATTGGTCGATAAGTCTTTCAATTATGTGAGAGAGAGAATTGTAGAAGTTTGTAAAATATTTGGATCTTTCGGAACGCATCCAATTTTTATTGCTTATGTGTGCATTTGTTGTATATTTAATTGCTACCTCCGTATACGTATTGTTACCTCCGTCCCAATTTAATTGCAACGATTTGATTCAAAACGAGATTTTATGTATATATGTTGATTTTATATGAAATTTGATCAAGAAAGAATATATTTTTTTTTAGATTCAATGACGTGTAAGTGGGGTTAGTAAAAAGAATGACAGAAAGAGAAGGAAGAAGATGATGATTTAATTTGATTAGATTAATATAAATTTTTTTTTGGACATGCAAATTAATATAAATTCATTATGAAATAAGAAAAAAATAACAGTGTTATATTTATATTAACTAAAAAAATATTAAAATTAAATTGAAACGGAAAGAGTACCACCTAACTACCAAAACAATGCTTGTCGTCCGATCATCACCCAAATCAACGGTCCCCAAAATCCTTCCTAAAAAGAAAATAGCCCAAAATATCAATAGCCCAACACCTAGCAACATCCCATCCAGCAAGGCCTAATCACTAAAGATAGCCCATAACCCATCTGGAAAACCCTATCTACCACATGTGGATGAGTAAGAGCCACGTAGTCAACCCTCTACACCATCTGGCCAGGACTGGTTATCAACTTGTTTGAAATTGATCACCTTGATCATGATTCTGAACAAGTTGATATCATCTTATTATTTACCTCCATGTGTGGTGAGGGGTCCCACCTCATATTCGTCTTCGTCACGTCAACAGTCGTCATAGATTTTATCGATCGTCTCGTCGAGGATGAGGAAGAGAATCTACATTGATCATAGGGATGATGCTTATTAGAAGATATCACCGTGAGTTGTTTATGGTGCATGATCAATAAACTATCACACCCTAATCGAAGGTGAATAAAGCAGTGAACGATGCCGAACAATTGTCGTGGAATGTGAAAATTATTATAGAAAGAGTAATCAGACTTAAGAAAATAAATAGAAAGAATGAATTACGATGATGACAGAGAATGAAATGAAGATTAGAAAATTGTCATGAAAAAAGAAATTAAACAGAGGAATCAAACATATAAATATATATATAATTAATTTAGTCTTTTTTTTAATGTCATATTTGATTGGCGGTGTATATAATGCATAGTCAATCTATAATGACTACTTATTTACTTATAACTTTTCACAACCCAATAATATTGATTCAACATGAAAAATAATCCAATCAATCAACCCTTCTATTATGCATCTTCAACAAAATGAATCATACAATATCTAAACATAACAACTCAACGAAAATAGAATAGATTGAAAAAAAAAATACGCTATTAAAGCCAAAGCAATTAAAAAATCAATTCAAGGCATCAGTTATGTTTTGCAGCAGTCCATCTAATCGGCATAATTTATTTAGAAATATAAAACTTAATTTAATTTTTTTGGCACCAAAGTTTGGTTTTCTTTCACATCAAATTTGATTAATCTTTTATTTAATGATAAAAATTCAAATTAAATATATTTAATATAAATTGACTTTTCATCATTCTTAAATCTAGTATGTTTCAAATATGTGTGAAAAAGTAAAAGTAATAAATAAAAAATTTTAAAAATATAAATATAAATAGTTAATGGTTTTTGTTTATTTTTTTTAATTTACACTTTAAGTTATTATTATAAATTATCAAACAAAAAATTTATATGATTATAAAAAACTTAAAATCAAAATTGGATAATGTATTTTTCATAAAAATTAATATCATATTATTTTTCCTACAAATTATGAATGAATATAAAATTTAGTACTATTTTTCAATAATCTTAATGAATATACATATTTAATTAATAATAGTAATAGTAATAATAATAATAATAATAATAATATATTATTTTTAATAAATTATCCGAAATATAAACTTAACAAAAAAATTACGTAAAATTTTTTATAAGTAGTTACTTTAAAAATGATAAAATTAATAAAATATTATTTATTATATTAGAATCAGATGAAGGACTTGTGAGAAGTAAAAACAAGAGAATATTGGTTGCATAGGTAAAATAGTAAGACAACCATCCTTATTTTTCAAAATTAACCAATTGGTAAATTTAAACTTATGTACCATCAATTGATAAATAAGTTGTAAAAGTGTCGCTAATTGGTAATTGTCACAAAAATTATTACATCATTTGATTAGACATCACTGAGTACCCCCGTGATGTAGTGCTTCCCCAGCTGAATGCAGCTTCATTGCAAGTGGACCTAACAGTTTGTACTTCGACTAGAGTGCCAAGCCTGCATCACAACCTTTGCACATTCAGTCTCTTGATCACATGTATTTTTACACCTGAATAGCTTTTGTTTCCTCTGTGAGGCCCATGGATATTTCTTGTGGCTGTGTTGCCCAGTTGACGTACAGAAGCAAGTGATCTGAGGTTGAGGTTAGTTTGCTTTCTACTCGAGTGCAGGGAAATAGATCTTGCCATTGCTTGTTCGCTACTGCTCTTTCCAATCGCCTGAGGCCTTTGAGGTTGATATCTGCCTTGACTCTAAGATCTCTAAATTGGGCTTCAGTCCAATATGCGAGATTGAGGTTCTGTTTCCCATCAAGTTCGCTTTAGGGGTTGGCGGCTAGTGTCTTCCATGGGCCCTGCCATAGGGCCTCTGACCGCTCCCTCAGCCCAAACCCCGCACCCGATACGCGGCCCAAAACTCAACCTCCGGCACACTCCACCCCATCAGTCCCCATTCAACCACCGGACACCGCTTCAATCTCCACCGTCGATCTCACCCCGCGTCGGAGATGGAAATCGACGGAATCGAAGGCGGCGACGGTGGCGGCGAGATCACAGCCCCTGCCGCCCCGTGCCTGGGGAGCTTCATCGACGAGGGACCCGTGGAGAGCCACAGGTACTACCTCGCCCGTCGAACCGCGCTGGAGATGCTGAGGGACAGGGGATATAATGTCTCGGGTTCCGAGATCGAGATGTCGTTGGCGGAATTCAGGGACAGGTTTGGGACGAAACCGGACCCGGAGAGGCTCAGGGTGTCGTGTTCTCTCAAATCGGATCCGAAAAAGAAGGTATGCAATTAACTGGAATGTTTGGTGTGGTTTGTTGTGAGTGTGAGCGGGTTTAAGAGCACTCAACATCAGATTATGTAAAATAGAGATTCTATAAGAGAGAAAATGTAGTGAATGGCGTGAGAAAAAGTAGAGAACTTGTTAGAACATGCGTGCAAGTTGTAGAAGGTGCATTGTGAGGTAGTGGTAATCGTCGAATGTATAGTATTGTTGTTGTAGTAAACTGTATTTTTATAGGTCAATTTGATGTAGGATTATGCATGCATGCTGATGTGTGGAAAGCGGAGTTAAAATAGAGATTTTGAGTTGGAGATTCTGATGCGAATGATCTTAGGGTTGGAGGTGGGAGGATGTGTTGGTTGGAGTATATATTTGTGGGCTTTTTTGCGGTCCGTTCGGACTCGGTTAGGGTTTTGGTCTGGTCTGGGTGTGAGCGTTGAAGTTATGTGCATGTTTGTGTAGTACGACTATTTTTTGTTGTTTTGGTTTAGGGTTTAGGGTTTATGACTATTGATGTTTGGGGCCTATATCTAGAGGAGAGTCCAACTCCGAAAGATTAATTTGATAATGGTTAGAAGAAACTCATCCAAGTTTATAACGCAGGTAATAACATACCAACACTCTGAAATGCACTATGTGAACTATGCTGTATGGATACGATGTCGTCTTTTTCATCTTTCTCAATTTTGTAATGCTTTTCACAATTTCATGTGTGAGTTTCCCCAAATTGTACCACCCATGACAGCTGGTTTGTCCAGGTTTTAAAAATCACTAGGAGTAGAGGCTTATAAGTAATTGGTGAGTGCTTTTGAAAATGAGGTTTTTGTGGTCAAGCATGTGTATAAACTGTAAGGGGAAAGCGGCATTCAAGATAATATTGGAAAAAAAAAGAGAAAAAGAAAAAAAGGAGAACATCTTAAGCTCATAAATTCTGAATTCTGATGATCTGGTTGTCAACACCTCTGAGTTTTGGCAACGCTCATCCGACCTAAAATAGTGAAATGTTCTTATAACACAGTTGGATCGGCTCATATGCCAAGTAGGATTAAATTTATTTTCTATGAACTCTGAACTTGGAATGCTAGTAGTTGTGATAAAAGGCAATAACTCCTTTGTATGAAGATTTTGGTTTGTGGGTTCTGGATATCATTCTGTTTTCATTCTGATAAGAAGCATTAGGCTATACATGTCTCTTCCGGGTAGTAAATACACTAGGGCTGTTTCTTGTCAAGGGCATATAAATGCAGGTTTTATCTTTGATTTTCTCTCCCTCATGGAAAGAAATCGATGTGTAACCAGGATTCTATCATGTTAATGACAGATGTTGGTAATTTTCTGGGGGCCTTCTGCTTTGAAAGTGTCTGCCATCCGTGCCATTTTTGGTCAGATTGCTAACAAAGAAAGCTATAATGGGCTAATTCTGGTGCTGCAAAGTCATATCACGAACCAGGCGCAGAAGGCTGTTGAGCTTTTCTCGATGAAGGTTGAAATATTTCAGGTTCGTTTGTCCCATTCTGATGCTTCTTAGTATCATGCGAACTATTCTCAATGCTTATCTCAGCATATCATTATCTCGTTTGACCTTTAGATTACAGACCTGCTCGTGAATATAACAAAACACGTTTTGAAGCCGAAGCATCGTGTACTGACTGAGCAGGAGAAAAAGAAGCTGTTGAAGAAATATAGTTTGGAGGAAAAGCAGGTTAGTTTTATTTTGTTATAAGCTCTATTAGTTGTACTTTTACCACCCATGGCTTAAATAGGAAATTAACAGCAAAGAGGAAGCATGTACCTTGCATGCCTTGATTCACATTAAAATTTATGATAGAGCCAATGGGTGTGCATTTGAATGATGATGGCCAACCATCTGAAAATCATTTCTCAATTCTCATAGTCAAAATCTATGCGAAGTTGTAAGCTCATTACTTGTTTCTTCTGTTTGCTACTTCTGGTCTCAATTTTGGCACCATGGCAATGCATCAGGGGCACTGCCATTCATCTAGGACAATACAAACCCTTCCCCCCCCCCCCCCCCCCCCCCCCCCCCCTCTCTCTCTCTCTCTTTTGGGCTATTTCTCTAGCCAAGATTTACACGGAACATTCCGTGTTGTGCGTTAGGAAAATGTTTTGTGTGTTTAAGATGAGGCAACTTTATCTCCCTTCGGGGATTATCCTCACCCCATATGGTAAGCCGCTCAACCAACTCCTTCAATAAAAGGAGAGGTCAAGGGATCAAAACCTGTTGAGTGCGGAGCTACTTTGTGGTGGTGAGCCCGTCAGCTTTTAAAAGGTCCTTCGGGTTTGCAGGTTATTCGGTTGACCAAGATCTCCCTTCATCCTGTGTTTTAATGTTGGACCAAGATCTTACTAACAGCAATCATACGCATTTGCGATTAATGCAGCTCCCCAAGATGTCACACAAGGATGCAATAGCAAAATACTATGGACTGGAGAAGGGGCAGGTGGTGAAGGTCATGTACAGCGGGGAAATCACTCAGTCTCATGTCACGTATCGTTGTGTTTGGTGATGTTGGCGCAAGGCATCCTGGTTGTTGAAGCGTCAGGAACATTTTCTCCTGGACTTGTTTTCCAAAACATCTTTGATATCGGGACCAAATGGGATGACATTGTATCTATGTACTGCTTGTTTGTAGCCATGAAAATGATGATCCTTTCTAACTTAGGTAGTTTAATGTAGCACAGTAGCGGATGTTCGTTCGGTTCCTAGTTCTTCTGTTTCTCACAACAGTCCGTCTTTGTTAAGTTTGTATAAAACTTCTAACGTGTGGAGTTGTAGCCACTCATATTTCGATCCTTGTATTGTTGGTTGAATGGGTAAGACTTATATGCGCTGTTTCTCCTTGGTTGTGCCTGTTTATGACAATGTGCTGTATCGACTCGGCATGCGATTGGTCTTGTCATATTGTTCCAACCGATTGTACCAAGAGTCTGATTGCTAATACCAGACCATCGACCTGGTTGGTATACCCTTCTTTTCGAGCATTGACCATACAAATTTGAGGTAATGGGTCACAAAATCAATTGAACTGTTTGGCATTCACATTATTTTGCATAATCTTGCAAACAAAAACGAAAAAAAAAAAACACAAAACAAAACAAAAAATAGGACGAAAATATTGAACAATACTTCATGTAGTGGTAAAAAGCGCATTTCACATTGTTGTTTTGATGTTCCTCAACGACACTTGATTTCAAATCTTTTGCATTTTTTCTACAAGGTATTAGATCGAACACCTCTCTTCCCATATTATCCTCTTCAAATTCTCATCAGTTCCGTCACATTCCATCTTTTTCTATGTCATTTATTGAAACCCTAGCCTGAGATCAAATTGGTTACTCCCACATTGTGGGGTTTTCGATTTGCTGAAGAAAATTTAATGGGTTCGTCGATTACAGTATTTGATGGGTTTGTCGATTTTTTGGGAAAAATTGTCGGCTTTGTCTGTTTGTTGAGAAAAATTGCTGGGTTTTTTGTGGATCTATTGAAATAAAAATAAAAATTGATGGGTTTGTGATTTATTGAAAAAATGTTTAGTGGTTTTGTCTATTTGTTGATAAACTCTAATGGGTTTGTGCCATTTTTGCCTTTTAGGTTATCTAAGCTACCAATTCAGTGGAAGCATTGAAGTGGAAAGAGGAAGAGAAAACAAGAAGAATGAGTGAATTAATGGGTGGATCTGATACTCCAGTTAATAAAATGAAGGCGGGATTTGAAGCAGGTAGGATCCAGGAAGTGAAGCAATGGTTGAGTTCGCAGTTCGAATCAGTTGGGAAAGATGTGCCCGAGTTCGAGTACACGTCTCAAAGCGTTGCGCATTTGCATAAGCTTGCGACTTTGTCGAAGGCTAAGACTCAGGCTGCGGGAATTGTCGCCAGTGATTTCAGACAGAAGGCTGCCGAGTACCGATCACAAGGTGGTGCATGCACTTGTTTAAATTGCTTTAGCTTTGGATTCGGTTAATTTGTGTGGAAGGTTCTAGATATAATACACTAGTTCGAGGCGATGAATCGACTTTGTTCATGTTATGTACTTGAATTGAGGTAATCAGGTCTTTGAATGCATAGTTTAGGGTGACAGTTCCATGGCCGAGTTATTGAATTATCTGCCCCTATTGTGCTTCAATTACTGGAGTAGTGTATCGAAGTGTTATCTGTAAGAAGTTCACAATGTATATGTCAGGAGTTGCATTCCCCACTAATTAGAGCGTACTCAGTAACTATTCCGATCTTTCAGGATTTTAATCGTAATGACTTTGCTCAGTGGCTTTGTTCATATTTGCCTATTGTAGCTTAACATTCGTGTATCTTAACTCCTAAATTGATTGGTTGAGTGATTTTGTTGCTGCAGCTGCAAGGATTAGGGAAATACTGGAGGCAGTGGGACTTGCACTAGAGAGTTTGTCTGTGAATGTTGTTTCCTCATCTCAGGTTCTTGCTAATGTGGCGAATTTGCTGAATATTAGAGATACTGAAATAAGCAGGTAGGTAGTCCTCTCTTGAGCGTTGAAGATCCTTCATTTTGCTCCGAATCTGTGGCACTTACAATGATGGATGCTTTCCAGTTTTCTTGTGGCAATGGGGGACATTTCTCTGAGGAAGACTGGGGTGGAGGAGAAGAGAGCTAAAGTGGAAAAGGATTCCAGAGTTCTCCTTGATTATACCTGAAAGGCAATACAAAGGCTAACTTATTTGAAAAGGTATGCCAGCCTGAAATGTCCTACACATCTCTTTAATTTTTAGTTCGCTATTATTCTCGTTGGTTTGTTGTTTAGGAAATGAACCCATACCGAGTGAAAAGCCATCTGGGAAGAGAAAACATGTAGTTTCTATGGTTCGGGAGAATAATTCTTGGTGTCCATGATTGTTTGAAGTTCTCATCAACTGTGTGTTTAGGGAAATAGAAAATGGCTCTCGACGCTAATCTTTAGTGCAAGAGTTACAAAACGCATCCTAACTATAGAAAGTGGCCGTGAAACTGCACATGTAATTCTTATTTCTGCCCTTGAGTCCTGCCTTCTCCTAGTGCACTTCTTCTGTTGACAGTCTTTATATTCTACTCGATGTAGATGTACATGGTCCCTTCTCTTGAAACTATTCAAGTATCGACAATCAGGGTCCACGTATGTAGCAGTGATTTTATGATAGTTGGGACTCAGGCTGCACTTGCCCATTACAAAAACCAAGATAACTGGCTGCTGTTTCTTGAAATAGGACCTGCTAGTGACTGATCTTTGGATTTTAATAGGATCCTTGCTCAGCTGGGAGATGAGGTTGCTCCTTGTGAAGCTCAGATGCAAAACTGGGAGACCAACCTGAGCGTAATGATTTCCAAAGAACGAGAATACAATCGACGTTATGCCAACTACAAGGTACTATCAATGTCTAGATATCAAGCTTATGCAGTGTCAGTTTGAGACTCTCATTCAAGTTACTTAACTTCTCACTCTGAAGCAAGTTTCAGCTGCAGGATTTTAATTAACTTAAAGTTCTAATTACTTGCATCTCAGTTCATACTTAATATTGCTACTTATGATTACCCCAGCCAAACAATGTGGGCGATTGTATGGTGCACTTGATCAGTAGAATGCCATGAAAGTGGATCACTGCAGTTTGCACCCCTTGCTTTGCTTTTGACTGATGAATAGTATGTTTTTTAAGGCAATACTAGGCCGCCTGGGAGCCACGGAGTGCTCGTTGAAATGGCAGAGCACAAGAAGGAGTTGGAGAGGAAAACAAAACCCATCCTCGAGACTTTGAGAAGCTACCAAGACTTGCCTCCAGTAAGACTACAAATGCCATGACAAAGATGAGATAATCTCAACCCCATTGTTTCTCGGTGTAAACAATGATCGTTTTTTTTTTTTTTTTTGTGTTTTTGTGTTGTGTAGGATAAGGCACTGGCGGCACTGGCAATCGAAGACAAGAAGAGGCAATGTGCTGCTGCTGAGAAGCGCCTAGAAGAAGTGTTGCAATCAGCTCTAGCTATGCCATAAACTTTTCTGGTTGTGTTTGTTGTAGAAAGCTCTGTAAAAAAGATTGTGGTTAAGCAATTTACTCATGATTAGAGCCAGGATTTGGTTCATGAGTAGTGCATGAGTGGGGGCATAAACATCAAGAAGCGTCTGAAATCAGCCTTGTAAGCGGACTAAAAAGTTTTACGTAACAGATACCTTAAACAATGGGAGAGATTCTTTTTATCCAATATCTAAAGAATCGTTTGGGTTGAAGTTTCAGCTTCTTCTTGTTCATGTTTGTTTTGTATTTTTCATCCTTTAATCTTTGTATAGGTGGCGTCTTCTCAGTTGCAGTGGCTCTTCAAAGCACGCTGGTCTTGAGGTTACATCTTTTGAGCCTAGCGGTTTGCCGCTATGGGTGTGGGTGGCGAGGGCATTGTCCAGTGCTCGATTATAGGAGTTGATAACTACTCATTCAGCCTCGCATCGGTGCTTATGAGGCCAATGTCTGACCAATAGCCAAAAGGGAGTATATCTGGTCCTTGTGGTGAATCGGATTAGGGTCCAAAAAACCATGAGCCTGCCTCAAAAACATTGTAGATAGATGGCCATGACAGTTTGAATACGAGATTCATTTTTCGATAAGCGAATATAGGCATCGTCTGAAAGTAAGAAGTTGATATTGGACAGTCTATCTAGTTGTTCTACAGGATTGAGAAGCCGAAGGCTGGATCATTGGAAGTTAGATATCAAAATTGACAACAGTATGCTTTCAGCGTCATCACTTCCGAGCCAGTGCAGCAGCGATCCCAGCAATCAAAACTCCAACAGCAGTTGCAGTAAGGCCGACTCCTATTACTCCATCTGCAATCCATATGCGACAATTAGATCTTCTGATTTGTATGGAGCCATGGGAAGGGAAGAAGGGGGCGTGTTTGGGGGTGGAGACGTAAATCTTTTCACTTGGACTGATAACTCATTCATTTCACCAATACCATCTCAAATGTAGTAGGAGTAATTCATGTCGCCACAGGCTTGAATATTAGTTGTATGGTAACACATACCTTTAGCAATTTGATCTTCCACAGTTTTCTTAAGCGTTAGTGCTGGCCTCCAGTCAGGTTCAATCTAAGAAGCAAGCAAGAACAGTAGTTATGAGATTACCTGAAAACAAGGGAGAAACAATAGACGAAGAATAGCGACAGATTAGAAGAACAAGAGCCAGCACACAGGGTTTATCGTTTTTACCTCCAAACATTGCTCGACGAGTTGCCTACTCCTTAAATAATCGCAGCTTCGATAATAACCCACAGCAAGTAGATGGAGCTTCTCTCTCTTCTGCAATGGACTGTTGCTAGCATTTGCTAATGATCCTGTCGAACACGAGTAGTACTGAGACCCAAGCAAAATAAACCAGGCTGAATATGTAGAACTATACTCAGACGACTTTGTTACAGTTTCCATGCTGACTAGAGACTGTAACATACAAAATATCAGAAAAATTATTGCAAGAACTGCCAAGAGATGCGAGAAATGATGAATTACCTTCGAGCATGACTATACCGCGGTGTACATCCTCAGGCAGTCTAGAATGCACAAGGGCCCATGATAACCTCGTGATGCATTTGGCCCGCTCTTCATCTGAGCCTTCACTTGCAGCCTTGGAAACTTCTTGCTCGATACTCTGACAATGATATGTAAAATACGAGTCAATCTATGTATGCACAAGTGGGAAAATCTAGCCTACTGTGGAAGCGATCCAACTGAGCACGAAGAAGGGATAAGAGATCACCCCTGACAATCACAGTCAACTAGTAAGCAGGGGAGAGTGATGTATGTAGGTTGTCATTCCCTGCAGATACGCCTTTAATACATAAGCAGCTCAGAAAATTCTTATCCTCTTTGAGTCTTGATGAGTTCCGTCGATTTTCGAGAAGTTACTCCTGGCTATATATCTAACCTAGTACCTATCTCGCACTCCCTTTGTAGGAACATCAAACCATTTCTCCTCTTTTTTCGATATATATTGTTGTGCCTACTACCATCCGTTCACACTGTTGGTCCAACGGGTTCCTCGACATGGTACCAAAGGAGGTAATGGCATGACGTCATTAGTTCGATCTCTATCTCCTCTCATTTATTATCACCTGTGTATTTTATTATGTGGGGGCTTTAGAAGCGTTAGATATATAATTTTTGGCCTACTACCAAAGGGTTCGGGCCATTGGTAAAACTAGTTCTTCGATACTCTTTCAAGCAGCGATTTGGACGTCTGAGAAGAGGTTTACACAACTGCCAAGTTCGTTGTTGTCTAACAGAAGAGTTTTTTAATCACTTTTAGAACATTTTCTTCATGCTGATAAAATCTTTTTGAATTATTTACTGTTCATTCCGAACTGTCTACGCTTCTTAGAAGATCGGTATCAGATGTAAAATTTGTTGGAATATTTCGATTTGCAATTCAACAGTCGAGAAAATTTTAACCTATCAACCAGATCAGATCACCAGAGCATTCAAAATCGACACTCAGATACATCGAAAACACCACTGAAACGGATTATTGTCAATCTAATCCTTTTTACTCATTTATCAGCGCTGTTGATCATCTCACACACGATATTCGATGTGATTATCCATCAAATGAAAACAATACAAATCCATCCTTCGTCAAAATCACGATACTATACGACTCTCCGAAAACAACGACACATGATCGGCCGAATGCGGAATGCAGAGAGACCCACAGAGAGAGAAGGACTCACGACGATGGTGTGGGGATCGCACCAGAGCATCTTGTCTCCGCGGCCGCCGAAGAAGTCGGAGACCGCATCAAAGAATTTCCCGATCGCGGCATCCATGGCTCGTCGTCGCTAGTTTATACTCTTCTCTGAATAATTGAATCGATCAATGGAAATGGAGACGGAGTCGAAGGGGTTGAAGATCGAGGAGATGTGAATCGAAGGAGAATCCGTGATGAATGAATGCGAGATCGGCATCTGGCACTTTTATAGGCTTTGTAGGCGGAAGGAAATTCTGTTGGTTTCTTTCTGGTTTTCTTGTCGGGTAAGAAAAGAAGAAAGGAGATCACTACCACTTACTGTTTTTCTTCACGCTACTAGTATGTGTATGAAATTGGTCATTAATTGTTTATTATAATTATTTATTTTGATATTATCAAATTTTTTTTTCTATATATATATCACGTTAGATGCGTATGAAATTATTTTGATTTTACCGATAGTATTTAATGGATTCATCACAATATATACAATATATGGTATTTTTTGTTTAATTTAGTTATATAAAGTTTTCACTTTAAACAAATTAGAAGTAGCTTTTATCGATCATATTTTTATCAAATCAATGATCAAATTCATGAACTAACTCAATAAAAAGAAAAGAATAAACAAAAACTATGAAAAAGAAATAGAATTTTTTTTAAATGAAGTTTTAAAAACTGTAATGTGAAAAGTTGGTTTTTTTTATCCAATGTCAATCATTTGAATGGGATAACATCAATGTAAAAAGAATATTACTATTAAATAAACTTCTAAATTTATTTAGAAATTTCATTTATGATTGATAATGTTGTTAAATATTTTTGTAAAATATCTTTTGAATAATGTAAAAATCTAAAACATTTGAGATAATTTATTTTCTCAAAAAATAAGAAATAGAGTATATTACTAAACGTCGTAATTTAAATAATAGGGTTATAAAATTCATTTGTCAAAATCATTACAAAAATATAGTAAGGACCCAAAAAATTTCGTAAAATTTAGTTTAACGATAATTAATGTGAATAATAAATAATTATACATTATAATTTATTTTGCAGGATTAAAAAGCTTGTTTGACGATATAATAAGGAAACTAATGCAAAATATGAATGAAATACAATCATAATATGCAAAAACAAGAAAATACGATTTTAATACCAAAATATCGTATTTATTCGAAAATGACTTAAACCTAATTTTGACACTTATTATCTTTTATGTCAATTTCTACTCCACCTAAACTAAATTATTTACCCACTAATTATCCATTAAATATCCACTAATTACCCACTAATTATCCATTAAATTATTTTAATTGATTTAGTTTCTTATAAACACAAGCTATTTTCTCCTTGAAAAACTCTTTACAAACATAAAAACACTTCTTGTCATGCAAGAGAAGAGATAAGCAAGAGAAAAGAAGAAGGAGAGTCTGAGGAGAAGAGAAGAAGTTAGGATTATAAGACGACGAAGATATTTCATCATTCATAAGAGAAGGTGATCATCTTGTTTAGAAATTTTATGATACGTCATAAGCTTTGTGATAAATTTTGATTTTAATATATATTGAATATTCACATGTCTACTTTTTGATAAAGTTTAGAAATCATGATTTGAAGTTGTGAATCTCAATATATAAATCAAAACGTGTGAATATGTTAATATATAAAAACTGATTATAGAGATAGCTTTTTGATTTGATCTGGAATTACACAGAATGAGATAAAACATGAGTCTTATTATCAATAGAAAGTCTTTGAAGTCTAATTTTCAGAATAGTGTAAAAATCTAGATTTGAAGTTGTTACAAGGATTTATATACTGATTAGTAAAATAAGGTCAAACTGTCTGATCTAGTAAAAAATATCAATTTGAACAAATAAACTGCTATTATTGGTAAGGTTTTATGATCGATACTTTGATTATATGAAAAACTTATAAAGTTTAGTTTATGTTGAATTTTACAAAATGATTTTTAGAGTTGTATAAAGGAAGTTATAGATTTAAACGTGTCAAGGGGTTAAGTTGGATAGAATCCAAAAATGACCTATTTTGATCCCGAAACAACTCCAAATATTCACAAACACTTCTAATGATGATAAATACATAAAATCATCATCATGGACTATCAAAATAAATATTAAATACTTTTCTCAAAGTTTGACATTACCACATAGCATTACTATGACGTTTTCTAAGAAATATAAATAAATATACTTAATTCCATTACGTGAACAATTATTCACAAGGGTGTGTCTTAATACGAGTATCCTATTATATTATAGGACTTGAAGACGTTGCTCGTCCTCACTTAAGGACAAGGCTGAACGTGTGCATGTGAAGAACTGTGATAAAAGATAACATTTAAATTTATTGTGTGTGACGATGCGTGTTATTGTATTCCAATATGGACGTAGTCACTGATTGTGACTGACATAAAATACTGACTGTAATTGCTATGTGCTCTGTGTTAAATACTGAGTGCTGTGGAGTGTTGTTGCATGATGTGTGTTATGTCTTATTTGCTGGTATAATGAGGTTGAATGTGTGAAAGGAGTGTAAATCCATAATTGGTGAGATAACTTTGTGGTGTAAAACACAAAAAGCGTTGTGTCTGTTGCATGTGTCATACACTGACTTGGTGGTGATATTCTTTCATCTACTTTTTGGTATAAGGGTATCTCATTACAGGAAATCTTGAGGTTCGGTTTGGCTGATCCCCTTTCGCGAATGTCCCTTTTGTTAAAGCTGAATAAATCTTATCTATAAAATTGAATAAGTTTCGTCAAGAACACAATTATAACATTGAGGATATCTATTGTCTGTGGTCTCTGTGTGATTGACATGATGGTAAGTATAACAATGTCTTGAATGAACTGTTGAGTGCAGGAATACGTGAGACTTGGACTAGAAACATGTCGTGTCATAATGTCATTATCTCAATTTGTTTGATATGGAGGCCTTAAATGTCATTATCATAAAGAATATGATGTTAGTAAATGACGTCGATAATGTCTAGAGTATCGATTGAAGCATGATTTCGAGCGTTATTATGTGATTTTAAGTGTTCTTATGTGACTAGGGTGAATCATTGGTATGCTTGTAATGATAATTATGAATGCGAGATTGACATGATAATTTTAGAGTGCTGGAACAAAGGATTTGAGTGATCATTTCCCTTTTCTTTACATTCTTTTCTCGTGTAACCCTTGATAAGGGGTCGACACGTTATTGAGCTCCTATAACTCATGACAACTATTTTTCTGTGTTTAGCATTAGGATTTTGGTTTGTTGTGATATGGATTGTGTTGATGACGGTGGAATCACTAGTAATTGGGTGGTGGAATAATGAATTAGAGGTAGTGGTTGGATTTACTTGTAAATTGAGGGTCGGTTAGGGTTTCGTTAGGGTTTTGAGCATGATGTGGAAAACTTGCACATGAGGTGTTGGATTAATTGGCACTAAGGGATTCGTATCATAAAAACACGTAGTTAGCTTAGCTATGCATTCCTATTATAATCTTTATCATGTATGGACCCCATTCGTATGATTTCATGTATAAATTCACTCGTTTGATGATTCCATGGCGTGTTACTAACTTTGTGTTTCTTAGGTACTATGGCCGATAGAGGCGATAAGGGGAAGGAAGTCGGCACATCAAGGAGCAAGCATGCTCCCAAGGATACGAGCACATCCACCGCCGCATTAGCTACGACCTTACCATCGAGCCTCGCCGTCTTCACATTCCAATACGCAGCCGAGCATTTCCAAGCGATCTTTGATTGGGAATGTATTGTGGAGAGGATGGTGGATTCTCCATATTTTATAGAGACGATTGGCTATCGAGGATGGACGACTTTCCACGCCCAAAGGTTCCCAACGTAAAAATCCCTTGCCACGGAACTCTACTCCAATGTGGTCGACCGGCCCCTCATCGAGGTTCGAGGAGTGTCGATGGCATGGGACGAGGACACAATCAATAACCTCTTCTACATCCGAGGTCCCCATCCACCATACCTAGCGATGGTTGACAATGAAGTCGTATCTAGATTAGTGTCTAGGGTTAGAGTTGCGTCTAGGGTTAGAGTTGCGTCTAGTTTCATTTCTCTTTTCATTTGATCGGCATGTACTTGAATGTTTAATCGTCATTTGATGTATCATGACTTTGATTTGGGATTTCATTGTGCTTTGAGTTATGTTTGTTATCCTTCCTTTAGAAAGTTTGGTGAGCTTAAGGAGCTTGAGAATGCACTCAAACGCTTGAACAAGACGACGAGGGGGTGTTGTCCGAAAACTTAGGATGGCCAAATTGATACTCCCATTGAACCTATGGCGGGATTCCATCCGACATCTCATTAGATCGTACCCCTAATAGATATATCAACCTATAAAAAACTTATTACAAAAATGACTTTGTGGGTTGATATAAAATTATATAGATCAATGGAAAGGTACAAAAGTCTAATTTTCAAAACAGTTTACTAATAACTATTTGGAGTTTTACGTAGAGAGTTATGAAGTAATTAGTGAAGTAAACTATCTAAACTTACAAAAACTATAAAGTTGAACTAATTAAATACTATTATTGGTAAGGTTTTATGATGGAAACTTTAATTCATTGGAAAGATTATGAAATTTATTTTATGTAGAATTTTACGGAATAATTTTTAAAGTTATATACAAGAAGTTATAGATTTAAATACGTGGAAATGTCATGTTGGACAGAATCTAGGGCACCCGTTCCAGAGGCCAAAAAGCTCGTTCCAGAGGTCAGAACGTTAGCTCCAGAGGCCGGGATATAGAGAGACCAGGACACCGTTCCAGAGATCAAGATGTCTATCCGAGTGTTCGGGATGCCATTTCAGAACCTTCTTGATCGAAAATGAGCATTTTGACCATAAAATAACTCCAAACATTCAAAAATAATACTAATGATATTCAATTTAAAAATAATCATTATGGACAATCAAAATATCAAAGGATTGTACAAAGTTTAACATCATCTCATAATATTAATATGACGGTTTTCCACGAAGTACGAACAAATATGTTTAACTTCGTAACGCGAACAAACAAATATATTAATATGTGAATCTTATCATGTTATAGGACTTGGAGACTCCGTTCATTGAGACTTAAAAGATAAGCTAAACGTGTGTATGAGAATGCTGTAATAAGAAGATAACATTTAAATTTATTATAGATGGCAATGCATATTATTATACCGTGAGTATAATAATATGCATTGAAATCTTGGTTGTAGTTACTAAATATGACTGACGTAAAACATTACCTGCAACTGCTGTGTGCTGTGTGCTAAATACTTAGTACTGTAGAGTATTATTGTATGGTGTGTGTTATGCCTTGTTTACTGATATAGTGAGGATGAGCGAGTAGAAGAAGTGTAAATCCATAATTGGTGAGATAAGTTCATAGTATAAAACACAAAGTGCGTTGTGTATGGGTATACAGTGATTTGATGGTGACATTCCTTCATCGACCCTGTAGATCGTTTTGGTATGAGCGAAACTCACTACAGGAGACGCTAGGGTCTGGTTTGACTGATCCCTTTTGTGGATATCCCTTTTGCTAAACCTAAATAATCAAGTTGAAATTGAATAAATCTTGTCAAAAGCATAATTATAACACCGAGAATATCTATTGTCTGTCATCAATGTGTTTTTGAGATAATAATTATGAATGCTGAATTGATACAATAAGTTTCAGAGTGCTACAACAAAGGACTTGAGTAGTAATTTCCCTTTTCTTTTCTTACCATCTCCTCTCGTGTAACCCTTGATAAGGGGACCAATACGTTATTGAGCTCATATTGCTCACCGTTATTATTTTTTTTTTGTTTTTTTTTTTTTGTGTTTTCAGGAGTTAAATACGACTGACAAGTGTAATATAGGTTATGGTACTAATATATATCTACTATAATGTAATTATAGACTAAGTAAAATATATAATAAAAAGGAATTTCCGTTGTATTAGATAACATTATGGGTTTATGTCTAAGTGGATTTATTTATTTCTATACCTAAAACGGTTAAGTAATTTTTCCTAACTAGGACAATGACGTCATTTTTATTATTAAGAGTTAATATGATATGAAAAATCGGGACATTATAAGAATATAATGAGCAGCAACACCCAGTTGTTAGGATTGTAAGCATTTGGCTCATTAGCATGTTCTCTTTTGTTTTCGTCTGACTTTCATTGCTTGAGGACAAGCAATAATAGCTCAATTTTGGGGGAGTTGTTTTGATTTATTCACCCACGTTTTCATGTATGATTGCGACATCTTCACATTTATAAACCTGAGAATTGACAACATTGACAAAAAAAGGGAAGGTCTTGTAAATCATTTTTGAGTGTAGGGCAAAGGCCTTCTCTTTCCTAAGCTCTTGTCGAAGTTATATTATGTTGATCTTGATCCTATTTGTTATATTTGTAAACCTTGATATCTTGGTGTGAAGTGTAGAAGGAAACGAGCAATAGAATGACTAAAAGACGTGAGAACAAAACGTGATGGAGTTGGGAACAAAGCGAGACGAAACAGGGGGATGAAAATATTCAGAGTGATACTCAAAGCACTCGAGCACAGTGTTATTCCAAGTCCGGGTGCCATTCGTTGAGAAAACATCACTTTAGGAAAACCACTAAAGCGCACGGGCGCAAGCTTGCTCTATGCCCAGGTGCGTGTGACGAAACCCTTTTCGATCCCAAATCAAATTATCCATCTTAACACACGAGAATTAACAAAAACCTATTGTATGGAGTGAATTTGCTCATACATAATAAAGAATGACATGAATAATGAGATAAACATGAATAATATTGCGCATACATAATACCAAATAAAAAAGGATGGCATCGATGGCGTCTATAGTTGCGCAACCTTTTACTTCGTTCGTTGTATCGGGACTTTTTTTATTATAAAATAATCTCCTAAGATTTGTTATGACTAAAGATATAACCGTTATATTTTAAAATCATTTTTATATAAAAACAATATTGTTTTAAATCATATCTAATCTTATCTCTTATGTGTTATGCACAAAGTGATCGCCCCTGTCATATTATAGTACATCCCAATTTTTCACAATGAGAGAAAGATGGTTAAAGACGGACATTTCATGATATACCGTACACAAACATCATACGAGTGAATGCGTTATGCATACAATCTTATATTCTTAGTCAAGACAGACCATAAACATCAACCAATATCTACATCTACAGTACATCGTAACCATCATTTGTATCATTTCACTGTACAAACACAAAACCCTCGCCGCCACCGCCGGTGGTGCTTGATCAGGATGACGGCGGTGACTCCGATTCCGGCGGACACTTACAAGCTAGGATTCATCGGAGCGGGGAAACTAGCGGAGAGCATAGCCAGAGGCGTCGTCGACTCCGGAGTCCTGCCGCCTTCCCGCATCAGCACCGCACATTCCAGGGAAGGCCGAAGGAAGGAGTTCGGAGCATTCGGGGTATCCGTGTTTGAACACAATTATCAGGTATAAGAAGGGATGTGATGGCATTGAGCGGTTTGATGATGTGTTGTTTGAAGGGATAAGATTGAGGGTGGGGTTTGGATTTGGAGGAATGAGAGTTGTTGGGTCATTGAAATGGAAGAACCAGTCCTACCAAAAATTTGAACTGCTGTAGAAGACCCATATATCTTAGCAATTGGATTGGGCTTTGGTTGTACTTGAATCATGTGGTGGAAATGGTTACATTGAGTGTGTAGACTGGTGAATAATGTGATCATAGAATCTGGATTCTGGTTACCTGTGTGTTACGTTCCCCTGAGATGTTGTGGTATTTCAGGGAGACTTCCTTTGTCATGAATATGTTGGGGAGTTGCGCATTAGCAAATTCGGGTTGGTGAAGAAAAGTGTTGTGATTGTGAGAGAATTTAGTAGATGTGTTATGACGGCTTAGGGCTGGTGGTGTTTCTTATGGGTGGTTGTTTTGGAAGGTGAGAATCGCAAACTTGAGCCGTTGGTAGGTTTCACGACTCACGGTAGCCCTCGTGTTGGTGTCCTAAAAGGACTATTTGAAGTTTTGAACCATGGATGTTCTGCTTGATTCTAGGTTTAGTGACCTTATCATTTTTTCTCTTGAAACTTGAAAGTTTATGATATGATTTGTTTGTATCTCTAAAACGATCCCGTGTGTCCCATTTGTATCCCTTGACCAGGTTGTTGAAGTCAGTGAAGTGGTCATATTCTCCGTTAAACCTCAGATCAGTATGTTCCTTTATATTAGCACAGCTTCTTCCAATTATTCTATTGGTTCATGTGCTCTGTAATGTGTTCTTTGTGACGTTTAGAAATCCATTTAGATACATGCCCTTAAAAACAAAGTGGCTCGTGTGAAACAGAAATTCGAATGAAACTCTCTCTTATTTGTGGCCTTTGGCCCAGTTATGTTATCCTCACAGTCCTGTCTCTTGTTCACAGATTGCTTCCCTTAATAAAAATAATCGATCGGGAATTCCCAACTGTATACGTATTCATGTAACATATTGGCCAATTTTAGCTAAGGCGATGACTTGATAACCATGCTTCATATATTCACGGTTTATTGTCATTGAACCATACCCCTCTGGCTATTGCAGTTAAAGATGTCATCTTAGAATTGAAACCACGACTACAAAATAAGCTCCTGGTATCCGTTGCAGCTGGGATTAAATTAAAAGACCTGCAGGTGTGTGCCTCTGCACCTTTCATTTTCATGTATGCAATTGTGTGAATTAGTCGAAGTATACAAGGTAAACATAGTATCTGGAGAAACAGGAACTAGCCATGGGAAACCAGCAATCGATGATGAAACGGTCTTTCTGTTTGCTATTGAGCTCTTTTTGTTCTATATACTTCGTATAATCTTCTGGTTTCAAATTCATGTTATTGTGATTCCTTTTCGACCTATCGTATTTTGATAAAATACTTCTATTAATAGAGTAATTAATTTAACTCACATATCTTGAGCAGGAATGGGCTGGGCATAGCCGTTTCATAAGAGTGATGCCTAACACACCTGCTGCTGTTGGCAATGCAGCGTCAGGTATACCCTTCCATCTGGTCCTTTGTCCATGGGCATTCATCATTCTTATATGTTTTGCATTGCATAGTTATCAGCTTGGGAGGAGGAGCAACCGAAGAAGATGGCAAACTAATTGTTAAATTATTTCGAGCGGTAGGAGAAGTTTGGGAAGCTGATGAGAAATTATTCGATGCAATAACCGGTCTAAGGTATGCAGAGTTGAAATCTCAAGATAAAAGCCCCATGTTTCTGTTCCAAAGCAACCTTGTTTTTCTAAATATCACTCTTTGCTCTTGGAGCTTGTCATTGTCATTTGTAGCGGTGTTTGTCTATTTAGCTTTATATTTCCTGATGAGGATGATGAACGAGGAAATTATCTAATTTCTTTCTTTAATTGAAATGCTCAGTGGAAGTGGCCCAGCGTACATATATTTGGCGATAGAAGCATTGGCTGACGGAGGGGTGGCTGCGGGTCTTCCTCGAGCCCTTGCCTTAGGTTTAGCCTCACAAACCGTAAGTTGGCCATTACCTGCCCCTTATTTATATGCTTTCTATCGCTTGATTAAGAAGTTGGATGATTGATGGAAATAGACCAGCAAAGCTCATGATCATGAAAGTAAGTGCCATAAAGAAGCCTAAAAATGGGCAACTTTTTGTTCTTGTCGGGATTTGGGTAGCTACTGGGTTGGCAGTCGAACGCTTGAACTATTTACCATAACATCTTAGTTGCTGTTTTGTTTGCTACTTTATCGTGTTTTTAGGAAAATTATATGGAGGCTAGGCAGTTTGGACAAGCATTGTGTTGATAGACCAAGCTAATAGCCTAATATACATTTCCTGAGTGCTGCAGGTTCTGGGGGCAGCATCCATGGTTATTAACACTGGGAAACATCCAGCTCAGCTCAAAGATGAGGTTGCATCTCCTGGTGGGACTACCATCGCCGGCATTCATGAGTTAGAGAAGGGTGGCTTCCGCGCCAATCTGATGAATGCTGTTGTTGCAGCAACAGAGCGATGCAAGAAGCTTTCAGGAAGCTGAGTTTCATCAAGTTACGTTTCTCAGAAGAAGATTATTATCGATAGAGTGCTGAGTAAAAGAACTGAGCGCCAAACAGGCTGCTCTTTAGTCGTCGTTTCTTAGTAGGTGTCGAGGTGAAAATCAACCCAAAGGGATAATGTTGCTTCCCATTGGTGAAGTGCAAAGGCACATTCGATGGGGAAGTAGCACATTGAAGATGTGGGGAAGATGGTGCTTTTTGATAGTTTCATTTCATTGATGTGTTATTGTTTGTTCTTAGTGATGATCATAGTTACTTCGACGTTGAGCTTCCCTTTCCTTTTGATTACATCAGAATGACAATGGTTATATCATGGATGGATATCCGATATACCTCCAAGTCCAATTATAGCTTGACAACTTATTACTGAATTACTGTAGATGAAGTTGCATTGTCTAGTTGTGAACTATGATTTTCTTTCGAAAAAACGCCTGTTTCACAAGATTCGACCTTTTTTTTTTCATAAATCAATTATGATAACAGAACAACTCTTGTTTTTTTGTTGTTATCATGATACTTACATTCTATGCTGTCATTAATGTTGGGAAGATTACTACATATCGGCCTATTTATATACTTCTATTGTTTCAAAAAGAATGAAACAGTTTGATTTTGTATGGATCTAGGTATAAAGTTTGATACGCATATAACGACGTTCAAACGTATTTTTTTGAAAATTTATCTTGAAATATCAATGATTCTGACAATTATGTATTTTAATCTAATACATGTTGTGGGATGACTACATGTGATTTGATATGGAACCGAAACTTATATGGAATATATTAGAATAGATAGAAACGAATTTACACCCTCTCTCTCTAGGTAACGATGAATACACACGTACTATATTAGCGAACACAATATTATTAAAAGCATATTGAAAAAGATACGTAAGTTTTAACGTGAAAATTCTCCTCGTAAGGAGGAATAAAATCCACGGAATTGTAGTCGCTTCAAATCCCTACTATCTCCTAGTAATGTACATACAAGAGTTCTCTCTAGATAATACTAATATGATCAGGCCATATAAGAGAATCTCAACGAAAGAAACAACAAAGGGATTGCCAAAACGTAAATAAAACGTAAGTAATTGTTCCAATCTGAATATTTTGACGTAGGAGCCTCTCGTCACATGAATCTGAAGAATCAAGTATCTAATACACACAGACGAAATATGAGAACGATCGAACACCGAATGAACTACGATCTACTCAGTAAATGTGACTGCACAAACTGGCCTGGTTGCTATTTTTGCTCCAAAACACACTCGTCTTCACACTTTAGAAACCAACTCCTATTTACATGCTGATATATACACAGAACAAACCCACAACCAACGATACAAAGGAAAAATATATTCGGATATACTCAATGCAACTGACTTCACAAAAAGAATGACTCTTGAGTTAATAATTAAACCACTTACAAATAACTCCAGTTTATTGTCAATAATATCAAAGAGTGTGTTATTAAGTATGAACAATTCGCTACCTCTCTACTTTTTTTTTGGTTGAACCATGAGATCATTTTATAACATTAACAAAAAAAGATTACAAAGTTTTATCGGGAGCCACATCGTCGAATCTGATTCAAAAAGGGATGTCAAACAGTATCCCTTGTTCGTTTTAAATTACTCTACAAGCTATGCAAAAAGCATTGTTGGGGCTTACTTTAACAGTAATGACAAGCCCGTTTCTACAGCCATATACATAGTCATCTTCGCCAAGAACATTATTGGAGGGGTTCTGGGTTAGCTTCCTTTTTATATATTTGTTCATTTCTTCAATACCACACATTTTGAATCATCTCGCGAAAGATATATCGTCATTCTTCTGTAATATTTGGAGCGTCCACCTCCGTTGACAAATTGAAATCAATCCAATCCGATGGAGATTTGATCCTGCAAAAAGAGCTACAAAATCGTGGATGCACCAATCTTCTCCAATCTTCCTTTATCCAAAAACAATCTCTCATCGCATGAAGCGTTGATTTCTCTGCTCAACCACAGATATCACATCATGTATTCGTGCTGATTTTTCTAGAGAATAACAGACCCTTTGTTGTTAGTTTATGATATCTCATTAACCAAAGTAAAAAATTACCTCGTTGGGTCCCTTTATGAATTAAATCTTACTCCATTTCAGCTACCTCTCTACTCTGATATCACCGTACGATCCCCTTGTACAAGTTCTAAAGTTAACATTTTGGACAACATATATCGGATTTAAATGTTCTCTCACATCACATGTAACCGTTGCTTTTTATGAAACGGACGAACTCAGCAATGTTCCGGTAAACCCTAACCCCATCCGCCGCCGTCTCTCTCCCAACCACCTCATCCGCCGCCGTCGCCGTCAGCCGATCTTGGGCCATTACACAGTCTATTCTCATCATCTGCACCGATGCACATCCGCCCCAAAACTGCATTGTGGCCCGGTTCTCCAGGAGTAGGCACCGCTGCTTCTTCTTATCGGAGGGAGAGAGCTTGCAGGATCTGAAGCGGATCGTGAGGCGCAAGAGGCGGAACAATAGATCGTCGGGCCGGGTTCGTGTTCGAATCGATATGGATTGCCCGGTAATCGAAGGCACATCGCTGTGTACGAAGGCGATGGACAATCATTTGTGGTTAGTCATATTCTTCTGCTTTCCTGATTTAATTCGTTTTATTTTTTCCTCCTAACTGAGGAGTAAACATTAGGATGCATTGCTCTTAGTAAATTCATGGCGGCACATTTCGATTGAATTCGGTAACAATCAACTTTGCTTTCCGACATTGTTGTGAAAAGTGCTGAGGGGTCTCTTAATCAAGCAAAGGATCTGAACAAGAACGTACTCATCTGATTAGTCGATCTCTACCGCTGGGAAAGTGTGTCCTCATTCTCTTGTCCAATATCATTCATTGTATCGGAACGTTTAAAAATAAATGTCTTGCTACTTGAAGACTTCCAAGGGTCCTGCAAATGTCGGGGGGCTAGCGATCTGTTACTAGGCTAGGGTATTTTAACTTCTACTATTTGGAACATCTACGGTTGGCAGCATATGGCCAAAAACTTCGTTTCCTGCATGCTGAGTCCATCTCTAATGTCCTTTTGTTCTGAACTTGAGATCTCCGACAGGGGTTGTACCAATATCCCGTGCTGAGAGTTCGGAGCATGAGTATCTCACCGTGTTATAATCTTTTCGGCGCATAAGCGCACATTTTACTGTCCGATATCAACTCTCCGATCTAATTTTGTATTGTTTATCTTTAGGAGCAGTTGAGAGATTAGGTTGCACCGTTGAACTCTTCCATCGCTTTTGCCTTGAACTCATTAACAACTCAACCTTTCGTCATGATTTGGTTCTAAACAAATGCTACCTTTTATCTAAAACATCTTTTACCACGATTTTGTCAAAAGCCATTATGCAATTCTAGATTAGTCTCTGGTTTTCTCGAATGAAGTGAAAGAGAGGAGATATAATCACTGCATAACCAGATAGGAGTAAAAGTACAAAAGAGTGACCATGAAGTGTCCACCTTAAGAAAGATCATAAGATAATCGATACAACTTTGAACTTTCGATTTAATCTGTTTTTTCAGGATCCGACATCCTCAATCCCAAGATTACATTTTTATCGACCCTTATATTTACTACTAACATGAAAACTAAAACTAAGTATTATTCATCCGAAAATAGTAGAGCATACAACGATATAGTAAGCGCTTTCACAAATATTATGCCATAACGTGTAGTACATTAGTCACGGATACATAAAGTCGGTAGTGTGCCCTAGGCGACTGCTCTCCTAGCAGCAATGTTCACAGACCCAGCAGCAGCACAAGGCAGCAAGGCAGGAGCACAAGGTTCTGTTAGTCTGTTAATGATTTCTGCCATCTCTCGTCGATATTTGATTTCTGTTTTTCACAATGTCTTCTATTTTATACCCGTTTGTTTTGATTTCCTTTTTAGTTTGGTATCATAACCTGAATCCTGAAACAATGACAGTCTTGGTTCTGATAAATCCCAAGCGATCAGCTTACCATCCCTCAATAAACCCTTTTTCTCCCCTCTTCTTCATGGGAAACCATCCCATCTTCTTGATCACTTGCGGGTTCTTAGTTGGGTACCCTGCAGACCAAGGAAAAGATAATCACACTCGATATTTTCTTTCATGCTTTAGCCAAATAACATTGACAAAGCAGAGAGTTGATGAAACTGGTAGAGGTAGGTTGTTATTGTTGTTACCTTGAGTCTCTGTCTTAGTCATTTTGGTATGGCGAATAAGATGAAGTCACTGAGAGATATATGTTGGTTGTTTGAGATGAGTTGGTTTTTGTAGGATAGTGCAGATGGATATGGTTGCTTGTTTAGCCGCTGATGTTGCGTGTGGATTTATATGACGCGACGAATAGTGTGAGTACCAGAAAAAGGCAGGGAATAAATGTCGATTTAGTTGTCAAGAAATGGTTGCTGTGGAATAAGTCGGCGTGTATGATGCAATGTTGAGTTGAGTTGAGTTGTTAGATGAGTCATTGGCTCTCTGTACATTAGTTGTAGTAAAATATTTTTCTCTTCATTGTGTGGTAAGTTTCATAACTTATGAGAAGGAAAATGATACATCTTTTGTACATCCAACTCATGGCATTGTTTTTTTGTTTTTTGGACAAAAATAATCTTTCCTCACATGGTGCCTGGGAGGTATCAGAGGTACCAAAAACGGCCTTGACAGTATCATTTTCCTTAGAAAATGATGAAATAAATCTCGGACAAATGGATCAGCATGTTTAACTTATAGCTTAAGGTCACTTCTGGTGTTATGGTATGATTGAATAATTATTCCTTCAGATCCAACAATTGTTTGTCGAATGTACTCTCAAGCCTTTTAGGAACACTTCAGCTTTTTTAAGCTACTTATAAGCACTTCAATAGATTCTTTAATAAACTCATTTGGTTAGTGACTTGTGACTTCTTAAGTATGTTTGATCATAAGTTATACTTAAAAAAAACACCAGAAAAAACTTTTTCAAACCAAGTCAAAACCACAGCAGATCACAACTGTGTTATTTTCTGCCAATTGGATTGAAGTTGTTTGGGGTGAGCGAGGGGCGGTGTCTGTATCAAAGGGAGGTGGGTATGTATCTGGTAAAGGTCGTAATCTACCTCAAACATTGATATTCCTTGCGAGCTAAGGATCCGTTTCGCTACTTCCAAGAACCCTTAACCTAAGGTAACATGGGAATCTGTGGTTGTCATTTGCTAGATCTAGACTGAGACCAAGTAAGTCCCATTACCTTTGAACTAGTTATCGAGGTTGACGTTTTGGGTAATCCTGTGCTTTGAATAACACTATCAGAAAACTCAAACCCGGAAAGAAACTTAAGCTAGAAATCTCATTACGTTCATCATCAGGCCAGAATATTTTTGTTTTCATGAAACAAACTTGACATATGTTTGTTTCCGTAATGTTTCGCTGTGATGTCACATAAAAGATAATTTAGTGGTAACGGGTAGTAACGGGTAAACTTAGCCTGTGGTTCAGCTTCCTTTTCTTGCCCCTCCATCGTTTTTTATTGAGATTTTGTTGAAAACAGGATTCTGAAAGCACAAACTTCTAGAATTTCTCTTTGTTGATATTGTTAATACTTTTTAACTTGTGTGCTGAAGTATTCTTTCATTATACTTGTCTAGAGAATACTTGGGTTCTTTTCATCTTACCAAAGCGCAACGAGCACTATCGGGAAAAGCGTCAAACATTTTTCGACGAGGTTACTTGCTGATCTCGTAATTACTATTCCAGGACACACTTTGCTATGGAATTCTTTTGAACGGATCTCCATATAAGTAGCCAGCGAAAGTGATCGTTTTGCACCAAATCCACGTTGGATGTTACGTGACATAAATTTATCTGAAACATGGTCTCTGTGAACAAGTTTATTAATGCAACATGTATAGGAAGGCTAGAGGTTGGATATTGTCGCTGGGGTGACGGACCAAAAAAAAAAAAAAAAAAAAAATCTCAAACATCGGGCGATTAACCAACTATGATCTTAGCTTTTGAGAGGTAACGGTTGCTCTCGTCTGATCTAATATAATCGAAAATTTAACTTAAAACCTAATCTGGCTAGTCAAAGGAAATATATGACTATCTAGTCAAATTGTGGTAGGTTGTATCTCATTCATAGGATGACCTGTTTGCAATTTGAAGCAGCAAAGGGAAAAAAATGTAATTGTGAATTAAGTTCATGCCTGATGCTGGATTAATTCCAATCCCCAAGGAATTGGATATTGCGAGATGCGTTCTATCTTCAGTAAAATATTCTATAGGCAAATTTATTAACCTCATGTAGAATATGGTGGAATACTATTGCAAAGAAGACGGGACTAAGTCGATGATACATTGAAAGATGATCGTATCAGTCACTGATCATGAGAGACTTCTGTATCGAAAATCTTCTAGCAGCAGCACTCTTCGCACACGAAGCAGCAACACAAACCGGCCAAGCTGCAAGACAATAAAAAGGAAGATTAAAACCGAAGACATACAAGTCACATGTAACTAAGATCATAAGTATTCAATGTTGTGTTGATCCTGTGGAGGATTACATTTGCTGGATGCTATTGTTGCGGTTTTGTCCGCAACACACTTTTTTAAAGGATAGTGATGGAAGGTTGTCGTGTTATAAAGAAAATAGGCAACACGAGGAGGAGAGGACTACGTACCATCCTTCAATGCATCCCTTTTCGCCCCTGCGCTTAGTCGAGAAGAATCGAGTCCACCCCTTCTTCTTCTTGGCCATCATCGTCGGATTCTCAGTCGGGTAACCAGGAGGAGGAGGAGCAGCAGCAGCAGCCGCCGCCACGGAGACCACATTGTCTTGAGTCTGTGTCTTCGCCATGTCGTCAACTCGAAACAGCAGAGAGAATAAATTCGCAAGTTTTTCAGGAAGTGACTATGACGAAGGAGTATGTTCTGTCTCGAGTTTTTCGAATCTGTTTTTATAGGATACATAATGCAAATGTGAACCAGGCTCTGTTCACACTTCATGTGATTGTTGATGTTGAACGGCGTTGTCCACTTGTGGGGCTGCTTCTCGTCTGATTAGTGAACGTGTGAGAGTCAAAATGTTAGCCTAGTTTGGTGCCCAATACTTGCATCAGTTTGCTTGCATCTGAAGGATTGTCATAGATATCGGTTTCAATCTAATAGCATTGATTTTTTATCGTCGATCAAACTTTATACCTCAAGGTACGACTTGATGACAATTGAAGATTGTCTTTATGTTATATTTCATTACATATATTAAAATTGTATATAAAATTGTATACGTCTCGTTCCCCCTAATGATTGGGACGAGAGACGATCCCATTCAGGGGAACAGAAATTCACGAAGCTCATCATTCGTCTAAAATTTGGAATTGGTCCCCAGCATTTGGTCGAGGCCACATGACCATCCCCAACTCATATCCCCTTCGAGATACTTGCACTAACTCTATGATATGACCAACTTTATTGTAGCCTATTCACGATGTAAATTCCTTAGAATATTCCTTGACATGAATATATGCTTATGAACTGTCGGGTCGAGGAACCAACCACGCACGCAAGTATATCTTAGCCTCCTGCAATAACACGAACAAGAAAACTTCAATTAGTGGTTGAGACAAGATAACAATAAGAAAAAAAATGAGTAGCTGAGAATGACAAAATGGGCTCCGATCTAGAATTCACTTATCCATATTTGACTTTTATTTTTATATTTCCATGATTCAACTCCGTGTTTCACCTTAACTATCCAACACGCCTCTACTTTCTTAGGAGAACACGGGTTCAATTTAAAGGAAGATTCCACTGAAAATCCAAAAAGTGTCACCAAGGTTTCACATTGGCTTGACCATAATATTTCATCATTTATAAATAGTTGGAGAAGCAAGAGCTACAAATACCCAATCCAACATCATATTCTTCTCTTCATTGTTTGTTACACAAAACAGAACAAACAGAACAAATTTGTACTCCTAAGATGGGCAAGGCACAGACCCAAGAGAATGTCTCCGGCGTTGCTGCGCCTCCTCCTGGTTACCCGACTGAGAAGTCTACTGTGACGGTCGAGAAGAAGAAGAAGGGTTGGTTCCGGTTGTTCCGGTCTAACAAGAGCAGGGGAGATGGATGTGCTGAAGGATGGTAATTAACATGATCATAACGCTTTCCAATTAATTAAGATTTTTCCTATCGGTATAAATCTGTGATCTCATATGTCATCGGATGACTTCACCTTAAAGTTTTATATGGTTCAGCTTTAAAGTGATACAAAATCTGATTTTTTGTTGTGTTTTGATTTTGCAGCTTGGCAGGATTGTGCTGCTGCTTTGTTTGTGAAGAATGCTGCTGCTTCTAGAATCACAGATTATGCTGAATAAATCAATTACTATGTGTTCTCTCGGATTTGATAGTCTTTGTTGTTTCGGGTTATTACTATGATTTATGCTGAACTATATTATTGCCAGTTCGCCGGTCCAGCTCCTTTTTCTATAATTGTGATGTAACACTTAGTTTTTCTTGTAATCGTGGATTAATAAAATCCAATTGATCCATGTCTACTGGTTCAATTCGTTAGATATACGATTCCGAACTCGAATTCATATTGAACTGTGATTTTTCAATGCCTTTCAATGCCTTCTTTCTCTTATAGGTATATAGACCACAAGGCTGGAAATATGAAATTTCTGAAAGGAGGTATGACACAAAACAATATATATGGTATAATTCGTCTTCCATTTATGTTAATCTGTTAGGAAGCAAACGAAGTAAAATAAAAAACAACAAAGTTACAAAGACATAATTTTTACGTGAAAAACCCCTTGATGTGAAGAGTAAAAAATCACAAGGTCGAAACCTAATTCAAAACCCCCACCATCAACAGAATAAAGTACACAATATCTTCTCTATATAGCACTAAGGTAATCAACCATCACAAGCCAAACAGATCAAACAAACCAAGCAAAACAACCAAATTTGTTAGAAAATTTGCAGCTAATTTTGGACTGTGATAACTCAGTCAATACAGCTCCAAACGACGCACCGTCAGTTTCTAATCGAAGGTTCCTTAAGTCGGCCAAGATCTCAATGCGACGTCCGCTATGGGTTTGTTGGCTAGACTCGGTCACTGCATAGATTATCCTCACAAAACTGACTGTGATTTTCATTTGTTGGCCACAGATCTTAATCGTCACAAGACTAAGCCAAAATTGCTTATGAAAGAGGACGAATAAATACACATGAAAACATAAGTTTCTGAATTCATTCGATATAGACTCGGTCAGAGAACAACCAACTAGAACAGTTTTTGAGATCAATCAATTACACGATCATGATTCTAGCCAACAAAAATGTTCATTTCACTTTGGCAATGCGAAGAACAGACAAAGGTCAAAAGCATATACTGGTTTCAAGATTTAACTCAGGAAATATCAATATAGTTTAGCATGCGTCTCAGTATCTCAGGGCAGATCTATCAACTATGATCGAAATTTTGCAGATCTATAGTTTTTTAGATCTGATGGGTTGAAGGTTTTACAAAATCATATCTTTATTTTGGTTCTAAATTATCTATGTCGTCAAATCATAAAGGAAAATCCAATCATAGAATTGTTATAGATATAGCTAGAATACCAAATAAAGATTGAAAATAACCATATAAGTATCTTAACTGTCATGATGCGTAACGGAAATTGATCACAACGAGTACACGATTGAATAGATCAGATCTACAAACTTGATCACGAACAAATGATATTAACAGCCTCCATTTCCTCATGCTCTTCACGGCCAGTGTAGATGATTACCATATATAGCACACTTAAGTTAGAAAAGATGACCTTGTTGATATATATAGATATGTAGTAATTATTGGGTATTATCCATCACGAGCCAATAAATATCTACCCGATTCATACTAAACAAATATGTCTCAATTGATACACCAACTAATTAATTCACTTTACCTCAATAATAAGTAATATCATCCACACAGGAAGATGTATTAAGATAAATCTTACAGAACCTTGAGGAAAGGAAAGTAGAATCTATACACAAGCACGAGGTCAAATTACTATTGTAGATGAAATAGGTTTAGCTTGAGTCTGAGAAAAGAAACTTATTTACACACGTAGGGTGTGTGAAAAAAAAAACGACTATGATCTTAGCTATGATCTTAGCTTTATTAGGTAACGGTCGCTCTCGTCTGATCCAATCAAATCTGAATCTAAATAATAACCTAATTTAGTTAGTCGAGGAAATATCAATTACTATCTAGTCAAATTGTAGTAGGTTGTATCCTCGTTCATAGGATATCCTGTTTGCAATTCGAGATGGAAGGAAGTAGATCTGGAGGATATATCCTTGACTATCTTTCGCTAGGAAAAAAAAGTTCTTAAGCTTTGTAATTATGAATTAGTTGATGTTTGATGATGGATTAATTCCAATCCCCAAGGAACTGGATGTCACGAGAAGCGTTGTAGCAACCGTAAAATACTGATAGGTAAATTTTTATTAACCTCTTGTAGAATATGGTGGAATACTATTACAAAGAAGACAGTACTTAGTGGACAATAACATTGGAAGATGATCGCATCAGTCACGGATCATGATAGACGTTTTTATCGAAGATCTTCTAGCAGCAGCACTCTTCGCACACGAAGCAGCAACACAAACCGGCCAAGCTGCAAGACAATCAAAAAGAAGATTAAGACCCAAAATTCACCCACTGGAAGATTATGTAACCAATCTGGCTAATAGATGTTTCCATCATTGACATAGGAAATTGTCTGCTTGCTTTTCAGCTATATTACAAGTTTCCCTGGAACATGTCTCGTGGTTAATCTGTACTTGCGAAAGACAGTGATTGCAGGAGAAGACTAATTACCATCCTTCAATGCATCCCTTCTCTCCCCTGCGCTCAGTCGAGAAGAATCGAGTCCACCCCTTCTTCTTCTTGGCCATCATCGTCGGATTCTCAGTCGGGTAACCAGCAGGAGGAGAAGGAGCAGCAGCAGCCGCCACGGAGACCACGTTGTCTTGAGCCTGTGTCTTCGCCATGCCGACGAAAGACTCGGAACAGCAAAGAGAATAGAATCGCAGTCTTTGTAGGAACTGATGTTCTGTTGTTTGTATTGTGCTGAACAACTATGAGGAAGCAATATGTTCTGTATCAATTTTTTGATCTCTTGTTATAGGACTCATGGAGCAAATGTGAACCAGGCTCTGTTCACACTTCATGTAAATGTTGATGTTGAACCGCGTTGTCTTGTTGGCTGTTAGTTTAATTAGTGAACCGTAACAATTGGTTTATTGTGGGAGATGTAATTGAGTGTCAAAATGTTGGCTTAGTTTGGTGCCCAATACTTGAGTCAGTTTGCTTGTATCTTAAGCATGATACGTGCTCCCTCGTCTCGACTTATATGCACCATTTTTAAAAATCAGGCGAAATTTGATTCGCATCGCGGAATGATAAAACGTCATGTTTTGAAAAAACTATCATAAAAATTTAATGATAATTTAAGTTATTTACTTTAACTTGAAGACAATGACAAAAATAATTTACGTCATTAAGACGACAAACGAAATTCCTCAAAATATGTATTGAATAATACAATGAATGAAAGTGTTTCATTTAATATAGAACGAAGGGAGTAATAGATATCGATTTGGATCTAGTAGCATCAATTTATCATCATCGATCGAACTATATTCCTCATGGTAGGACTCGATGACAATAGAAGATTGTCTTTATGTTATATTGCATGGGTAAACTTGTGTATATCTTGTTTCTTCCTAATGTTTGGGACGAGACACGAAAGCTCAGGAGTTCAATTCTGGCGGATGTACGTACTTTATGAACATTTCTCTTTTCATTCGGGGGAACATAAATTTACGATACTCATCATTCATGTTAAATTTAGAATTGGTCCCTGGCATTTGGTCGAGGCCACATGACTATAACCAAATTTATATCCTGATCGAGAACCTCGCTCTAATTCTATTATAGGATCAACTTCATTGTAGCATATTCACAATTAAATTACCTGATATGTTCCTTGACATGAATATATGCTTATTAACTGTCCTGATGTCGGGTCAAGGAACCAACCAAGTATATCTTAGCCACATGCAACAATACAAGCAAGAAAACTTCAACTTCAATATGTGGTTGAGAGAAGAAGAAGAAGAAAAAAAAAAAAAAAGAGTTGCTGAGAATGACAATATGGGCTCTGATCTAATAACATAGGTTAAAATTCACTTATCCATATTTGACTTTTAATTTTATTTTACCATGATTCAACTCCGTGTTTCGTCTCAACCATCCAACACGTCTCTACTCTCTTGATAATATTAGGTTAGGATAACACGGGTTCAATTCAAAGGAAACTTCCACTCTCAATTCAAAAAGTGCCACCAATGTTTCACGTTGGCTTGATCATAATATTTCATCATCTATAAATAGTTGGAGAAGCAAGAGCTACAAATATCCAATCCAACACCATATTCTTCTCTTCATTGTTTTTCATACAAAACAGAACAAATAGAAATATATATTCCTAAGATGGGCAAGGCACAGACCCAAGAGATTGTCTCTGGCGTCGCAGCACCTCCTCCTGGTTACCCAACTGAGAATCCTAGCATGACGGTCGAGAAGAAGAAGAAGAAGAAGGGTTGGTTCCGGTTGTTCCGGTCTAACAAGAGCAGGGGAGATGGATGTGCCGAAGGATGGTAATTAACTTGATCATAACGCTATCCTAATTGTTTAAGATTTTTTAAGTATGATGGGTATAAAATCTGTGATCTCATGTATCATATGAAACGGAAAGTTTTATATGGTTCAGCTTTAAAGTGATACCAAATCTGATTTTTTTGTTGTGTTTTGATTTTGCAGCTTGGCAGGATTGTGTTGTTGCTTTGCGTGTGAAGAATGTTGCTAATTCTAAAATCACAGATTATGCTGAATAAATCCATTATTACAGTTTTCAGATTTGATAGTGCTTTTGTTGCTTTGATATTACTATGATTTGTGTTGAACTATAGTATTGATGGACAAGTCCAGCTCTGATTTTACCAGTATAATGCAAACTTAGTAAGTATTTTCTTGTAATTGTGGATTTATGAATTCAGTATTTCGTGCCTATCTATTTGTTCAATTCTAAATTATATTCGATCAGCAAGAACAGTTTCAAACTTTTGCTATTGATATCTTTCAAAATTTTGTTTTTTATCCCAACCAATAGATGGGATATCCTAAGAAAAAACTTAAACGGATACATCGTATTATATATATATTAGTTGTCAGTCACGAAAACGATTGATGGTAACGACTTGATAACGAGGTAACGACAGAGGATTAGAGCGTTATGTGAAAAAGAAAGTGTCTTCATCATTGAAGTACGGTTTAGAATATGATTCCAAATTGAAATATGATTTTCCCATGTCATCCAATGCCTTGTTTATATTGTAATTATACCTAATACGCCTCTAAATAGAAAAATGAAGCCTGCAAAAAGGAAATTTCAAAGAATCAAAGTGCAGGATAGACTGAAAAAATTTGGTTCTTTAATAGATTATCAGAAGTCCATTAACTGGTTGAAATTCATTTGAGTGTTTGTGTTGCCTTTTGACTGAGGCCATCTACTGATCGCTTCACGATTTTAGTTAAAATAGTCATTTTGGTTTTTATATTATTGGTTTCAATCAAGTTTATCTTGTAAAACCTTTTTTGAGGTAAGGTAAAAGTTTCAACAAAAGTTTACGTAGAATCTATATACAGTACGAGGTGACACTACTACTGTAAATGAAAAAGATGTAGCTTGAGCCCAGAGGAAAGTAGAACCTATATAAGAGAACGAGATGACATTACTGCAGATGAAATTACTACTGTAGATGAAAAAGAACAGTTCTAAATAATTTCGTCACTTACAGAATATAAAAAAAAGACAAATTTATAAAATAGAGATATACGAAATCTTATTCCTATTAGAAATAAAACGATTTATATTCAATTTCTTTTTGAGGTCCACTTGATAAGTTTAGAACAAGATTGATTGGGCTTTTGTACAAAGCCCAAAGCAATATTACGCAAGAACTCTGTTACTAACGAATTGGGCCAGACTGTTACCTTTTGTGTTCAAAAGCCCATCAAACCAATCCATATGATAGGCAATGTCATACCATCGCGTATGTTCTTATTTATTTTTCTAACGTTATTACTCCAGGATTTGACAACATCGTGTGCCAAAAATAATGATCTAATCCCCAAGATATAGCTAGGAGAGAACCGATGTCATAAATTTATTTATTATAATATCGTATATGGGTTAGATAATCATCGCGAAGTACTAATTTGACAAATTCGATCTAGGAACTATGTTGTGTTCTTGGAGCATCTGCAATGAAGGTGTTATATGAATTACCAATGGTAAAATATAAGCATTTTTTCACATTGTCTGCATTTCAATATACAAGATTTTGTCATGTGAAAAATGATGTTAAATTTGACACGAATTTTGGCAATGTCATTTTTATCTCATATTCACCCACTTCGTCCTTTGTTTAAAAAGAATTAAGAAAGAGGAGTTTGTTATAAAAAAAAAATCCTAGAATATAGCATGTATTATTGAAACAGCATTGTTAAATTATGATAATGTTACACTTATCAATTGTCAAAATACACATTGATTTTGCTAAATATACACATGCGTCATTGTGAATGCTCTTAGGATTTGAACGATGTCCGATATGATCAATTCAAAGTACGAGAGTGAGAATTTCCAAGAGTAAAGTATAATCCTGAGAAAACTATCCTCCGACGCATATTAACATATGGAACCAAAGCCCGGTACTAGTGACGATCTTTTTTAAGCTTGAAACGTGGATCATGGTGAGACGCTTCTCCCATGGGCCGCTTCCCTTCATAAGTATGGTTCTTTCGCCACGCAACACCGAACCACTATTTACATTGTAACGATATAACAACATTATAGTTTGCATATATTTCGGTCCCAATATGGTCAAAACCCCTAGCTTGCAAGAGTACACAATATTCATTAGAATGAGTTGTGCGGCAGCGAAACAGCAGCTTATAATTCAACACACATGTTCCCCAATTAGTTGGTACCTTTGATAAGGAGACACTGTTTCATGCATAGTAACATTATGGTACTTCGATATATGTTGTTACGCAAAGTCGTAAAAACACATATGCATTTGACCCATCTTCATCAATACATGACAAATACTAATGGGGCCATCATATATTAAAATCATATCAATAATTTGATCATTTTTGTCTATATTTGGGGAAACAGAAAAAGGTCTCGACTTTCCCCTACATCCATTTATTCTATTGTTGAAATAGTTTGCTGGAAGAGCAGTATTGCATAGTGCCTCAAGTTACAATAATTACAACTCCTATGCATATTCATTGATCTTAAATTTTGCAACTCTTGTTACAAAGTCGATCGAGATTCACCGAAGGCAGAGCCATAATCGATCCTGGGAAAAACGCCTAGTGCTACAATATCAATATCGACTACGTGATAAACCATGAAAAAACTATAGATAAAAAAAACCTCTTCTCTTATCAGACTAATTTTTTAAGGGTTTTGACTCTCATCTGAAATTGGTCTCCTAAGATTTGGCATGTAAGTAAAAATGTCATGTGGTGACCAAGTTAGTTACTTATTGAAAATGATGCTGGAAAAGCATCTCATATTTCTCCACGAGGACATCAATTTTATCTCTTGAATTTATTTTTCACTCGAGCAAAAAGAGAATATCACAGATCAAATCTCATCAAAAGGTGAAAATAATAATAATAAATCGGGTTCAAGTGAAAAAGCGAACCAGAGACATCAATTGAAAGTGACAATTTCCATATTCTAATTTGACACAAGTGGCTACACATGCAAATGTCAACTTCTTGCACTTTAGAAGCGCCATTTTTCAATGTGAGTTTTAACTTAAAAGTAAAATTATGCTACGATTACTACACAATAAAATGTTCTTGCCTACACAAAAGCACTATATTTCCTACACTGATGGCAGTAGGGAACTATTCTTCTTATTTCGCTTTTGTCCTTTGAGGTATATAGACTGGTGTAACATTGGATTCTTAACAAGTTGATGAATATATACGATTTTAACAATTAGAGGGACCATTGCGTATCAATATATATATATATCCCACCACGTACATTCTTCAATTGCCTTTTCTGCTGTAACCAAGTTGTTTGAATAGAAGTCGACTATTCACTGTTCATCTCAAAAGTTTGATACTATTCTTGATATGGGAAACATAAGAAATAAGGATTGCTATAACGTTTTGGGATCGAATAATCGCACAAAAAATTGCAATGTTGAACATCATTTACCAATGTGAGCTAGCTGGGATACACTATGATAAATGTTGAGCTAAGACAAAAAAATAGAAGGCCCTTAACCAATTGTAGGGCATATCAGTAAGTCACAAATATGTCTAATCAAATCAAGAGAATACAACACACTATGTGATATGGTATTAGAAATATCATATAGGCTTGAAAAGATTGGCCAATGCTTTTTGGGTCAATGCCAAGCCGACCAATATCAAGTCAATCAACACTCATACAAAAACAAGATTTAGAGAGCAACAACTCTTCGAGATTCTGATTGTCTCATATATTTCACTTCACTCTTTCATCAAAAGGACCTAGCTATACTATCTAATTCACCCCTTTCTTCTTCATCATGTATGAATGAATTCCAAAATGCAAAACCCTAATTCCTCATAGAAGTTCATGCCATGGGGACCAATTAGGCACAATTACCAAAAGGCCCATTCTTCACCAAGAGAGGCCACTTAAACATATATTTCAAAGACTTGATCCATTCATCAAAAACGTTCAATCAAACAAAATGCAACTATGATAATCCTAATGGTTTCAAATTTGGATCCGTTTGTCAAATTTGAATATAGTTTTTTTTTTTTTTTTTGGAGTGTAATTATCTATTTTTGGATGAGCTTCGGGAAGAAAAGGAAAAAAAACATATCCATATGATCCTGCAAACTGCAAGACGTAAGCAAGACATCGCTCTACGACAAAATGATGTGCGGATATTTTATCACGGATAGAAGAATAACGGCTTATCAGTAAGCCAATTCCATTAGACTAGATCGAGCCTGCGAGATCCCACAAAAGGGGCAAAGTAATCCCAACATCTATTCCATCCATTCATAGGACTCGAACTCGAAATCGAACTCCCGATGAACTAATCTCCAAACCATTATGAACCAAGCTGTGTTACTGCCAAAGTTTTTGCGAATATGGACTAGATATGATGTCCATGGACAAACAGATCTACTAAAACTATGAGGCTAACAAAAGCACCATATATGTAGACTTTAAAAAAAAAGCACCATATATATTCTCTAGCAACATAACTAAATCTTGACATATTTTTGCCAACAAAAAAATAACTTGTAAACTAAACAAGAAGTGAAAACAACCAAGAATCCATTCCTTGATACAACAAACACTTGGTTTAGCAATCACGATAACACAAGATCCATGCAAGTTCAAGAGTTTCAAAATTCATGAGAGTGGTGATGATACATTGATGGATTGCCATGAGATGACCTCTGCCTGCCGCCACCGTCCTCGTCCCCCATTCGACCAGCTGGAGCTCCGGCCCCTAGGTTAAGATAAACCAATCTTGAATCAATATTCATGTTCAAGTTCCCTAAGTTGCCAACACCACCGCCGCCGCCGCCGCCACCACCACTGCTGGTCGTCGTACTACTACTATGATCCTCGCTCATAGATGAAACCGGAGGAGGAAACATTGCAGCGGCGGCCTGCTGAGCATTCCCTTCCTCCCTAGATATCACCATTGCCGCGGACTGAACAAGCTCGAGACATAACCTAAGTTTGTTAGGTTCAATATGAGTAAGTCCTCGTACCGCTCCCTTAAACAGAAAATCGGATGTCAGTGTCCTAAGCACGTCGAGGGGTGTGACCCCGTCTAGGGTCCTTACATTAGGGTCGGCATGGTGGTCGAGGAGCACGGCCACCATGTCGGCTGACACCATCTCGGCTGCCAAGTGTAGCGGGGTCTTCCCGGCTGGCCCTGCAGGATAGTTAACATCAGCCGCCCCTAGCTCAAGTAACGCTTTGACCACCTCACGTGTACAGTTTTGTACAGCATAATGTAACGCCAATGACTCGTCTAGGTTAAGCCCTTCTCCCATCACCATGAGCTTGACAAGTTCAACATCCGACGAGTCAAGGGCCCGCCTCATTCGTTGAATGTGGTGGTCCTTGAGCTCTGCTGCAGCAGCCACACTGAGGTCGGCATGGTGGTGGTGGTGGTGGTGGTGGTGCGGCATGAGGGAGCGACGAGTGAGGGAGGACTTGAGACGGATCTCCTCGATCTTGGCAACGACGTCGAGGGGGAGGTGCTTGGCTAGGACTTCTGGTGGGAGTCCTGATTTGGCCACTAGGTGTGAGCAGGTGGCCCAGAGCTGGTGTATTTCTTGCTTCCTTGAGGCTATCAGGACTTTCATCACATCTTCTATTGAGGCCTTTTCCACCATGCTTACCAATTCTTTCTGCATGGAAAAATGCATAATAAATTTTATAAATGTTATAAGAGCAAGTGTCATAGAAAGATCATGATTCAAATACAACTACACCATATACGATAGAAACCATGTCAATAATATCAGTCATTATTGTCCATTCAGACTCATATATGACACATTCTTTCGTCTGATCAATTTATCAATGAAACATGTAAAGGAAACAAGCACCTTATAAATAACGGAACCTCCATAATTTGATAGGGATTTGATTCCTTGATGTGCAGGAAGGGTTCAAAATCAAAATCAGTTGTCTTCTAAGGTTAGTTAATACCGTGATAGTGCTACACGTTTCAATAACATAGTTTCACAGTATGTAGCAGATGGAGCATTTGCTCGTTTCCATTTAATGAAACATACAGCTCATATATAAGTCTTCAAAGTAATATAATATACAATACAATGTAACAAGCAGTGGGATCATTACATATGCCAATAGTTCAAGAAAGAAGTACGATGAATCATATGAAAGTTAATGCCAAGACAAAATTATCTTGTAGCGTATTCAAGAGATTCATCTTGGGATTAGCTAATTAAAAAAAAAAAAAAGCCGAATTCAATCAAATTCATACATTTATCCAGCAGACTGAATCAAATGCATCAACCATATACGCTAGTTTACGTTTAGTATCATTCTAGTTCATTGCTCTCGTTCGGGATGAAACCATATAGCGAAAAATGCTGGATTCAAAGTCGAACATTTTGAGATATAACATGATATTTGATTGGATGATGTCAACGTGTGAGCCATTGTAGCAATGGAAGGAGAGACTTAGCTAATAGTGATAAGTGGCTATAATGGGATGACTAGTAGCAATTAGTAGTGTGAGTATTGCTCATTTCTATGATACTTGTTTTTCCAAGTTAAAAGAGATCCAAGAAAGAGAATGGGCAAAGATTTTGATCATTGAAGGATATATATATATATATGGATGAAAAGACTTGGCATCAATCATGAGATATATATATATATATGGATGAAAAGACTTGGCATCAATCATGAGATATTTTAACGTGAAAGTCCTTGAGTTCATGTTCAACACACACACACACAAAAAGAACCCATGGTCTTTTGCCCAAGTCAAGAAACTGGTTAAAAGAAAGAGAGAACCCCCAAATCTTCAAGCTCCAAACTCACATACATAACCATGAAACAACCAAACATTTTTATCCCATATTCCAGCATTAAAAAGAGGTATCTCTAATCAGTTATACTCTAGACATCATCAACATTTGCTTCACAAAACACTGGATAATATATATTAATATAGAGTAGTATATCCAGATATATTAGAAAATCATTTTCTCATTTTTCAGGAAACAAAATTCCATAGTCAGAGCCATAAAAAATTCAGACAAGGATTATTCAATAAAATCAATCATAAACATATAAATCAACCAAACACTTATATGATCATCAAGCAGGTAGCTAACCTGAGTGAGCAAAGCCAGCTGCTCAACACCGAACGATCTCGCCGCAGCGAGCGTATCAAGAGCAAGATCGACAGCCGACGAGCAATGCGTGTGCCAGCAGCCTCGATCCCCGCAATTCGGCCGCGGCTCGTGCTTAGGCGGCACCAAAGAAACCCTCCCACTATAAAGAAACTGTAACAACAACATGAACACCTCGTAACTCACAGAGTTCACTGGTATCACGGCAGTCGATCCTGATCCTCCTCCTCCAGCTCCCCCTGACCTCGGAGACCCGAGGCCCACATGGATCCTTCCCCCGGAGGATCCAAGTGGGTCCCCTGCTCCGCCCTGGTCGGCTGGGGAGCAGAAGAATTTCCTAAAGAAGAGGCTGCGGGCAGCCAGGATGCAACGGTGAGCGTGGACCAAGCGACCTTCCACGGAGAAGGTCACGTCGCTGAACGCCTGCCCGCTGAAGAGCAGGTTCAGGTAGTCGAACGAGAGACTGTCGTCTTGGACCTGGCCGCAGCTCATGACGACGAAGAAGGAACTAGGGTTCTGATGAATATTTTATTTAAATATAAGCAGTACGATGAGATCTGGGGAGTCTGACGAGGAGATTTGTGTGTAGGGGTTTTTGATCGAAAGGGGATAGAAGTGAGAATATGGTGTAAGATATGAGATGCTTTGAGGGAAGGGGAGGGGAGAGATGAAGAGGAAGGTAGAGAGAGATGTGTTTGGGAGCAAAGGAAGATTGGAAGAAGAATATGAGTGGTTGTTTGTTTGTGGTCGGTATAAAAGGGATCAGAAGAGGCTTTACTAGAGGTGAAAGTTATTAAAAACTAAAGTAACTCATAGTATTACATCTTCTCGTGAGGTTTGTGGGCGTAAAATTTGATTTGAGTTAGGAAAATATCTGTTTATCGTATATATTTATTATGAAATGTTAATAATATGATTAAAAATATATATAGATTATAACATTATTAGAGCTTGTTAGATGTTTAAACGAAACTCTTTCAAATGATGAAATTGATAGTAATTCCATTTGTTTGAACTAAGAAATGCTAGCAATATTTTCTTTTCATTTTAATGCATCTGCTCATAAAAACTCTTTTCGTTGTTGTATACGAGATATTAAATTTTTGAGATTTCAACTCAAATCAATTGATAATAATAAAATAATTCAATATATATATATATATATATATATATATATGTGCATTTCATAACTGTTCTCAATACTGTCTTTTTCGTCCTCATGACTCTACTGAAACCAATTAGGATCAAAATAATGTAATCGATTCCAATATAAACACTAATCATAAGTTTCATCCTCAATCAAAAATACGAGTCAAAACAAATTATTCAGGAATAATGTGGGGTCGGATGCGTGGAAAAGTGTGACGGTAGGAAACCATGGAGAGTCGTGCCAAGCAAGAGCAGAGCACTGGACTGAGAGTTTGAAAGCTGAGGGGTCCAAATCCAGAAATTTTGCAGGCAAGCGAGCCAGTGCACGTGAGGCACGGCTCAGTGGCACGTGCCAGAACCCATGGACAACAAATAACACTGACTACTGACCAAACTGTAAAATTCCAGGAAAAATACAAAACTTCGGCCTTTGGAATTATTACTACTACTACCAGTGAAGTCTCATGTGTCATCAAGCAAAAACTGATAGTCTTGTCCAGTCCAATACAAAAATTCCAGTGATATTTCACTATTTGCACCTTCTCCACTATTGGAGGCGATATCGACTGATCCATAATATGGACAAATGATTAAGAAAGATAATAGAACAATTCACTACAAAGTAAATAACTATTTGAGATCGAAAAAATTTTACGATAGAAAAAATCGATCGCTAAATAGTGATTTCGATAGTTAAATAATGTTTGCGATCGATTTTCGATTGTTAAATAAATTTACGATTGAAAAAAAATAACGGTCGCAAAACACTTTAGCGATCTAACTAGTTGATAAGTTATCTATCAAAATGGTCACTAAAACTTATTCCTAGAATGCATTTTTCAGTGAACTTAGCGACCAATTAGGTTGCAAAGAACTTTATTCCACGCACATAAAACCTGGCTTGATGTAATTCCTCGGAAGATACAAAATCTCACTCAAACTACGTCCAAACCACTCCAAACCCATCCATCAAACCTTCCACATCCATAATCCAACATCAACACATCAAATTGCACAAAACCAACATGGGAAAAACATAAAATGATATCAATTACTTATTATAATAAAAATATCGTATATCAAACTAAAAACGGTAAAAAAAAAACTACATAAAACTAAAAAAATCATATAGATCTACACAGCCTAAAGCCCATAGATCTACTCCAAAGGACATGAAGGTGACGGTGGATAATGACAATCGTATGAACGACGATCAAAAGATCCTCTCCCGCATTGGGACATCAACTGGGCCATCTTGTCCATCTCACCCTTCAAAATTGTAACCTGCTTCTTCAGTGAAAACATCTCATAGCGATCGACAGATGTTGGTATTTTACTGGTCGAGAATCGCACCTCATTGGGATAATACATCGAGAAGGCTGATCTGAGACCATAGACGTACCACTTCTTGCATCTGGTTGTGTCGAGATACGCCTGGCTGGTGAAGGTGCGCTTCTACTTCGCAGGGAGCCGAGTCATGCCTTCTGCATGATAAAAAACTCATCTATCACCACAACGTGTTAAGCTTTGTACTCTGCCTATACACACATTATATATATATCAACAAAAAAAGAAAAAAAATAACTGCAAAAATTGTTTATATTAATATATAAAAATCATAAATGAAATATGAAAAGCTTAACTTACCATCAGTCCCTTTGTCATGTCATCTCAGAGCTTCATCTGTCATCCGATGCTAGCACAACAACTTTTTTCTTATGGATATGCTCGAACATCTCTACTTCATTAGTCATCCTCTTCACCGTATCAAGCTAGGTTAGGGATTTTATTTTTACCAAACACATTTGACAACAAAAAAAATAAACATAAACTTAAAAAAAAAGATGATTTTTTCTTTTAAAAAAATAACATACCAGTTTTTTGGTCACATAGATCGTGGACAGTGTCCTTATGTTTGTTTTGTCTCCTATTTCCTCCAGTTTTCCTTTATTTTTTTCGATCGATTCTTGAACATCTTTGAGTTCCATTTGGTGTTCACCAAGCGAACGCTCGTCAAATCAAGGAAGAACACCCCTCTTTCTAAATGGTCTGATGGGTCTTGTACGGAATATCTTTCGCTCTCTTTTTTGTCGTCATCCCCTACTCAAACATGATATATTTCGTTAGCTTGGACCTCCACTAATAAAAGTTCTACACAGACATTTAAGAAAACAATTTATTCAATAAAAAATATAAAACACAAATTAAAAAACAGTAGGTAAAAATTTTAGTGAAGTGTTATACTAACTCTAAAACATTGAAAATCATGTGACGGTGGTGGTGGGTGGTGGGAGTGTCAACGGGCGTTTTGTATGAGGAGTTCGACGTTGACGGATTGAAAGGGGAAAGTCGAAGTGAAATTGGAAAAAAGAGATGTCAATATTACACATTTTGCGACTGATTTGGTTGTTAAATTATATTTGCGACCGTTTCGAGTTAACAATCGTTTTTAAAATCAGTCGTTGAATGAGCGATTAAAATTAAAAAACGATAGCAAAAAGTGTGTTTTTTTTTTTGTGTGATTGTGGATCTGATTGCGTATCTGACTCAGTATTATTTTTGCAAATCAGTTTACATTTCACGGTGTATGGAGATCTGATATCACGAAAGACATTTTTAATGGATTATTTGTCTCTAAGATCAATAGAATGGCTTTTATGAAAGAGTTCGGCATCGAAATTGGGGCTATATGTTATCTGAATCCAAAAGTCTCAGACAATCGATGCATAAGTTATCGAATGTCGACAGACATATCTTACTATGTGTTCTTTAAGTACTGTTCAGGTCAGAAACCAACTTTCATATCTTCTTAAATCTTTGTGCACAACACGTTCTATGTTTGTATCCGACTATATATGCTACAAGCTGGAAGTTGTTATTTTACTATATTCATACAAGATGTTTTCCACCCAATAGTTAGAACAGTACTTGATCTCATTATTCTATATTAGAACATGTGCATACCCTGATTCAGAAGCCTAAGGTTTGGAATGTTGTTCATGATATTTCTTGTTCTCTGTAGTCCAATGCACAGTTGCTAAGTTATCCAATATTCCGAATGTTGTTCATGATATTTCTTGTTCTATGTAGTCCAATGCACAGTTGCTAAGTTATCCAATATTCCGAATGTTGTTCATGATATTTCTTGTTCTATGTAGTCCAATGCACAGTTGCTAAGTTATCCAATATTCCGAATGTTGTTCATGATATTTCTTGTTCTATGTAGTCCAATGCACAGTTGCTAAGTTATCCAATATTCCGAATGTTGTTCATGATATTTCTTGTTCTATGTAGTCCAATGCACAGTTGCTAAGTTATCCAATATTCCGAATGTTGTTCATGATATTTCTTGTTCTATGTAGTCCAATGCACAGTTGCTAAGTTATCCAATATTCCGAATGTTGTTCATGATATTTCTTGTTCTAT